>VZTO01009324.1:151941-169841 GCA_013400615.1 Syrrhaptes paradoxus | reverse complement strand
CGGCGGGGCCCGGCCGGGGCCGCCTCCCCCCGCCCCGCGGCGGCCGCTCCGGAGAGAGGGGCCCCGGGGCTGCGCCTTCCGCCGGTCGAGGGGAGCGGGGCTCCCGCGGGCATCGCCACGGCGCCTGTCCCCCCCGCCAGGACACTCACGGGGGTCCCTCTGCCTCCTCGCGCTCGATGCGGGACCCCCGCAAGGGAGCCACTCCCGCGCAAACAGGGGGAAAGCGTGGAAGGGTCAGGGCAAACCCAGCCCGGTTCAGGACACGGGTGTCCTCAGCTCCGAAGAGGCGTTTTTCAACCTCAACAAGGTTTCGGGTCTTTTCGAGAGCGGCTGGCACAAGCGCCCTATTGGTAGAGATCAGTTTCAAGGTATTTAATCCTACTGAGGACAAAGTAAGCATGAAAACACAAAACACACACATAGAAAGCAACGGTCATAACAGCTAATGCCAGCCTCCCTCTGCCACGGGGGTTTGTTCTACAGAGCAATGCAGTGCTGAAAACACGTGCATCAACATAAAGCTGCCTTACTTCCTCAGGCACACTGTCTTTTGGCATAACCACAAAAAACTACCTACAGCTGTTTTAATTAAATAGCTAAAAACAGAAGTAGGCATTACATGGTTCCAAAATATGACTGAGGTGTCTCTTTAGACAGCACACATTTCAACCAGAAATTAAAGGACAGAAACAATCCACTTTCACTTCTGTTGCCCAATATTGCCAGTGCCTTGATTTCCAGCCATAAGAAAGTAACTGGGAAATAGCTAATATTGCTAATTAAATTCACCAGCACGTTCTGCACCAGTCTGTGGGCAAATCAGGCTGCCCTTGTACAGAGAGCTCAACAGCTTGAGGAAACCAGAGAAACTGAGCTATGCATTTTAGGAATCTATAAAGCTGTTTCCTGGGGTTTTGTGAAGTCAATCCTACCAACTTCTGCTTCTAAAACAGGATTCTTGCACTCTGCTCAATTATTCCTAGCTCAGTTAGATATAACAAGCTGTTAATGGTCACAGCCCAAGATCAAACCAGACTTGCTTTGTTGTATCAGAAAGGATTAGTTCTGAAGGCAAAGAAGGGCACGAATTTTCTGTATCAGACCTCTGCTTCTGAGAGGACAGTTTGAGAAGCTCTGAAGCTTGAAAGGCTGCAATCTAAACACAAATACTTTGCCCACTCAAGGTGATGGTCTATGCTGGCTTTTTCCTCAGTTCTCTTTGTATACAAAAGCAAAGGCTACAAGGAGCAGCTGGGACACATTTTTGTCTTTTCAACCTGGAGCATAACACATCCATACTTTGTTTCAAGCGAGACAAAGTGGTGACAGGGCACAAGCAATACTACAGAATATCACTGACATACGCAAAGCTGCTGGTTTTTACCCTCTATGGACAGATGCAGAAAGAAGGACAAGACACCCCATACAGGTTTACTCCAGAGATGACCCCCCACCCCCACAAACAGCACACTTCCACCAGGTAACTCTGATGTCAGATTATGTCCGATTGCTTTTCCACAGAATAGTAGAGGGAAACCATTAACTCCCCCTCTAACTGCCCAAACATGAAGGTCAGAATCAACCCGAGACCTCTTATCTCAAAAAAAAAACCACACCACACACCAAAACCTACCCACCCCCCCCAACCCCCCCAAAATACCAAACCAAAAAACCACCCCACCACCTCTTGTTCCACATAGTGGTGCAAATATACATCTTTTTCACAACCTTCCCTGAGAAGCTGCTGGGGAAGGCAGAACTGCTGCCCTAGTAAATGTCTGCCACAAAAGCCTGTCTCATCAGAAATTCTAGTCCCTTCTCACACCTCTAGACTTACCTGCTACAATGTCTCTGGAGACAGGTGCAAATCTCTACCCAGCAAAGCTTAAGAACAACAACAGGAAAATAAATCCAACTCTAAGGAAGAGGACTCATGGGAATTGAGACTGATTAAGTTAAGATCTTGTTCCATTAGGAATAAGGAGTGCTGTGTTTGTCTGGGATTTGAATGACCTGCCTAATTAGATTTTAATTTGTTCCTTCTCCCTTAAACTGGAGGGATATTTGACACCCATAAGCTTTAGGAAAATAAAGCAAATGTATAAATGGCATTGCTCTTACTGTCAACAGCAGTCGTTAGTAAACTTTAAGCAATTTGGAAAGCCTATTGCAAAACAGGAATTTTGGCTGATTTTATAAACTGATGTATTATTGACAGCCTCAGTGGATGTGGAAGTAGCTATCTGTTTTATCAAGACTGGTGTCACGTCTCTTCCAGACCTGCATTAATGATTCCTTATTTTCCATGATGCCTCCCCTTTGACCAGGAGCATTTAAAAAAAGAGGCAAGGTGAAAGCCCAAGAGACTCCCTCTGAGCCCATTTTACAATAGGAATAGATAAAAAGTGAAGTTTTCCTCAAAAGAATAAAGTCTTTACATAGTCATTTTAAAAAGAAAGCCTAAGAAAGGACCATCTTAAAAAGAAGGTACCCACTGATTCTCAGAGGAACCAAAATTGAAGGACAACAAATGCACAGTATTGTACTCTTGAGCGAGATCTGAAGGAGAAGCTATGAGCTAGAGAATTACAACTCAGCTAAGGGGACCAGGAGTCCTATCAGAACAGTGACACAAAGTTGGGGGGGGGGCATCTTGATGGTCAAAGTAAGCTTAGGCATGGAATATATAGCATATAACCATTTACTATTTTCCTTATACAATGCAAGTTATTTCTTGAAGACAGACTTTACAGAAGACTACTTGTTCATCTGTCTAGGACATGCAATATTTAAGCAGCACAAGGCAGAATGACCACAAGATGGAGATCTGGGAAAGGGCACGCTGACCCTAGCAAGAAGTTCTGCAGAGGGTGAAAATTTAAGGTATGTCAGGTAAAGCAGATAGGTCACTCTTCAGTGGTGAGACCTCATAACACAAAATCTATGTCTAGGAAGCACTGAAGAGGTCTGAGACAGTGACTGAAAGTGATCTCTGCGCAAATACGATTTGGAGCAAATACAATTCCAATCCCATAGATCAAAACCCTGCAAACTGGGGATTATTCACCATCAGGTGTCGCAAACCAGCACTTCTGGACAGCTGCATTCAGAACTGTACTTCTGACAACACCAGAGAGACTTTTTAATAATTTAACAGTTGTATGTCCTCTCCAGGTCCAGCAGATGCACTCCAGATAAAGTTATCCATAGGCTTTACAGAATTTATCTATCTGCAGAGGAAACATTAAAACCATCTCCTTTCGGAATTGGTTCCAGAGTGAGATTTGTTTCTTTTGTCACAAGCCTTAAAAATTCTGACAGGATCCCTTTGACCACTAGAGCCCAGAAACACCAGGCTTCACACACTCGGGGCACTGCATACCATACCAGGGCCTCAGATGTACAAGATAACTTTGAAATGTATGCTGTCCCTGCCATGGGGTGGTAGGGAGAAAGCAGCATAGCTGCTTGGATACACCAATGGCATTTTTTTTTTAGCAACAGGTCCGTGGACAGCTGCCATTGTAGCAGAGTCAGTGGATCCAGCTCAAGCAACTTCAATTTCTACTTTCAACTCCTCAGTACCCCTCTAGAGCTTGATCTAGTTTGGTTAAGCAGTAAAGAATCATGAAGCAGACTGACAGGCAACTCAAACACATTCTAGCAGAGAACCAGAAGTTGCTACTACATTACAGAAGTGGGAGCTCAACCTAACAGACATCCTATTTCAGTAAGTAGCTCCAAACACTAAAAAGCCCTACATACACTTAATGCAATGCTCCATTTTACAACTGAGAACCCCAAGCAAAAACTCACATAAGAATTATCTTTCAACATATTTCAGTGAGGATGCAAGAGAGCTAATAGTAAGACTAGATAGAACGAATCAGGAGCATTCCCAAGCTCCCTAAAACCTGCCAGCTTAAATTAATCTCATCTACATGCAGTCCATGTCTCCTACTGTCATATCTATCCTTTAGTTACTGCTCTGAAGTGAAACATTGTTCAAACCAACTGAAAAAGATAATTACCATTCCTGACAAACTTTGCTAACAAAAGAAAACAAGTTTAACTCCAGTTGCACATTCCAGTTAAAATATGACATAGTATATTGTGGTTTTTGCAATGCTACTGCTGGATTCAAGACACGATGGTTATGATGTTACAGTTAAATAGTAACTGTACATAAGGGATAAGAGATTCGCAGGAAACATTAGTTTTGCCCTAAATGGCATTTTATTTTAAGCTTTTGTTTGACAAAAAGTGCCTCTAGTCTAACCTAAAATTAATCTAACAAAAAAGCCTTGTGTGGGTACTACATATAAGTAGCAAACAGCCTTAAGCCTTTGGGCACCATTGTAGCACAGAGTTATATATGGATATTTCAGTGTTCAATTGCAACTGTGTTGAAATATTTAAACAACAAGAGCCATAAAAAGGAAGGAATTGGTTTACAAAAATTACATTACTTACAGTGATGATCTGCAAAAGTGTCAGTACATTTTTAGAAAGAAGATCAGCTTACGTGTCCACAAATTGCAGTATAAATCAAGCTAGCTAGCAGAAGTTGTCAAAACACACTTCCATATCATAAAGCCTGCCTTTGTTGCATTTATTCAAGGTCAGGAGAGCTGTAATGAAGTGGTTGGCCAAGGTTCAGCTAACTTATCTGAGAAGGTGACTTTTGGCTTTTTCCTTAAAAAGGAAAAAGCTTTCACTGAAAAAGCCTCTCATCTTTTTGATCACAAATTAGCCATTGAAAATGTGAAGCAAATGCACACCAACTGAGTAGTATCTGCTTGAGTTGGTAGTGAAGAGCAGCATTCAATCTATCTTCACAGTCAAAATGCTCCATCAACACAGCTGTAGACAGCAGCATGAGAAGGAAAGGATGAGAAGTTTATCTCAGATCTAGAGTACAAGGTGCTGAAGGAGAACATCAGATTAGATTTCTGTGTCAGAAGGAAAAAGCTAATTTCATAAGGAAAGTCTCTTATCTTCCAAAGGCATATCTGCTCACACTAGAAAAAGATTATTTTGGTACTTAACCACAGGTACCAGCACTTACAAGCTTACCTTATCCAGCAACACATTCTGCCATAAGCGGAAGATACTGAGGTAGCTTCT
Organism: Syrrhaptes paradoxus; assembly: GCA_013400615.1. Classification (NCBI taxonomy): domain Eukaryota; kingdom Metazoa; phylum Chordata; class Aves; order Pterocliformes; family Pteroclidae; genus Syrrhaptes; species Syrrhaptes paradoxus. The sequence goes on along the minus strand of VZTO01009324.1, from coordinate 164,714 downwards.
GTCTCTTGCACTGAATGATGTAAAGAAAAACTGCAGAAAAAATAAGTTGCAAAAAGCTCACTTGTAGGTATTTTCAAGAAACCCAGAATATTTCCTTGTATTTTCAATATCCTAAGGTTTTCAGCAATGGTATGCTCCTCTAACACTCAACAAACCTGGGCTCATATTCCCCACTCTCCACACTTTTTATCACTTTTAATAAGCAAGAGTTAGCTCCCCAATATCTACATAGTATATAAAGACACTTGCTCTTCTGGGCATTCAATCTCAATCATTTGTACCTTCAGCATAAAGGAAGAGCTCCCCCTCTACTAACTACACAGTTAAATCTTTCTCACACTCTCCAAATAGGAGATGGAACAAATCAGAGATGCACAAGCCTGTTTTTCACAGGTCACAGCCCCTTCCATCCCTTTTGTCACATATTCCTTTTACTAATTTTTTCACAGGGGAAGATACGAAATTAAAATAGGAGATCAAACTAAATGAATCATTTCCAGTATTAAAATCTTTCCCGTTTGAAAGTTTAACAAAGAGGTTTATCTTCCTTGATAATGAAAGTTAATATTTAATAAATTGAGAGGGAATAATCAAATATGAGGAATCACAGTTCCTTCACAAAGAATAGCTCCAGATTCACCCTGGAAAGCTATTCTCTGTATCCAACCAATAATTATTATTTTCAAGGCATTTACAGAAGTATCATGAAGTATGTTGCACATAAGAACACTGTACATCGTGCTTTTCAGTTTTTCCAAATACACACCCCAAAACCTCTGCTTCCCAGTACATAAAATTGCATGTTCTATGGGTAGTTTTCTTCATGACTTGAAACCCATGAGATCTCAGTCCTTTTGTTTTCAGAAATTTTCTTCCAGGGGCACTTTAAATCCTGTGAGTTTGATATTTTTGTGATCTCAAGCATGCACATTCTGAATTCATGCCCTAAACTTTCAGTTTTCAAACTGTTTTTCTTTTGAGAATCAGTGGGACAAAAACTCCATTATTTTCTGGCTACTGCGTCAATACTACTAGGAGATTCTGCAATCAAACTGAAGTTGAATTATCAAGCCAAATATACAGGGAACAAACCATTAAGTCTGTCTTCTATTCCCAATAACATTTACAGATTTGACAGGGAATTTACTCATACAAATCTAAAAGTACAACAAGTGCTCTGCCCTGGACACGATCATTTTAAAAGAAAAAAAACATATTTAAATACAAATTTTCACCTTCTCTCCTTTTGTTGCTATTTGTATGGCATTTGGAATGAGCCGAGCAGTCTTCTCCTTCGTCATGAAAGTGATATCCTTTAAGGCAATAGAAATCTAAGCAGAAACAGATTTAGTAAGACATCAAAAAACAGCTGTTAAGACTAAAAATTTACAAAGTCAGAGAACATGCAAGAGATAGCCAAACTAACCCCAAACCCTGTGATGCAATTCAGTTGAGATCACAAAGGCAATTACTGCCTCCACTTGATAAACTTAACAGCAAGTATTCCAAAGCAGAAGCAAGTTAAGATGACTGAAGAGTAATTTCCTTTCACACTAGGAGTAGGGCAGCAAGTAGTTCTTTCTTTCCTACCACTCCTCCAGCAACGCTCAAGGATTAAAGGCACAATCCCAACCACACGCAAACCACAGATTTGAAAGCCAATCCCAATCCATATGCGATATGTAAGGCAGGACATAAATCAGATAACATATTGTTTTGTCTATGTCATCTCACAGACATTTGCAATCTAGCCCATTTTCACTGAAGTTTATTTGCAGCCCAGACACCACAAGGAAATCTTCCTGCTTGGTTGTGTTCTTCTTGCATATTAGCACTTGAAATGCTTCTGTTTAGAAGAACACGGTCTGACTGGCTGCAACAAGCCATTTACATTCAGCTTTACCCCCTCCCTTGGGGATAAGACTATGCTGCCATTCACCTTAAAGAAAGGAAGAACATACAGTTGGATCTTGCTTTTTCCTGTCTGTGCAGAAGATCCTCCATTTACTCTCCCTCTCTGCACCAGCACAGCTGCTAAGGAGGTCTCAAAACTTGGCTCTACCATTGTAGCTGATAAGCTCAGATTGCCTTAAGATATTGCTTAAGGTATCACCCTGCTAGACAGGCAGGAACAGGATACCACAAGGTATACTGTTTTGATTGAAAGAAGAGTCTTTGAATAGTTTATACATTCAAAGGTGTCATTTCAAAAGGTTTTTTTTTTTAATCTCAGGTATTCAATAAGAAACATTCAACCATCAAATCCATCTGATGAAATTAAGCCTGGTTTTCAGTTAAGCATTTCTACACCCCTTCATTGTCTTAAGTACACAAGCTATTTGTTGTCTGTCCTGTGTACTTCAGAGCATACATAGTAGAATTTAAGAAATTAACTTAAGATATGAGCAGTCTCACAGCTGCAGAACATTGTAACACACCTCCACCACCTATTAACTATTCCTTTTCTCACTCACTGCCTCATGCTATTTCTACAGCAGATGCAACAACTGCTTGAATTAAAATTTTAACTCATTAATCTAGTTTGACAGAAATAGACATTTGTGACATGTTGGCTCTCTACTTTTCCTCATACTGTTCAAAAGATACAGATCACAATACAAGAACTTGCAGAGGTCATTTATGGATTCTCTTCAGCTCTTCTTAAGATGCTCATATTCAAATTTGAGACTAAACCAAGTAAGGTTCAATGCGGAGAGCTCTTGAACAGGGCAACACCACGTATTGTATCATGCTCCTACAGGAGAACATTGTGTTTTACATTGCTTCATAGAGTAACTCTCCTCAGTAAGGAAAGGCAAGTCATCATCCAGAAATGTAGATCAGCTTTAGCATAACTCCTGAACTCCTTCCTGTGCTGAATGACTGACTGAACAGGCTTACTTCAGCATTGACACATCTCCAATGCTAACCTCATTTTACAGAGCAACAGATCTGCATTTCCAGTCAGGGATGCAGGCTCTTTCCTTTCAGCACAAAGTTACTAGCATGAGATTGACAGGATAAGATCTGAGGGATTCTTATATCCTGATAGTACAGGACAAAGAAGAGCTGGGATTCAAGTGAGCTAAGCAATCTTACTGTGGTCTCCCATCGGAAAATGTTGCTATGAAAACAGAGCCAGTTTTCAGAGAGATACAAGCGTCCTTGCAGCAGGATATCCTTCTGGAGTGCACAGGCATAATCTGTGTACAGAGAGCAAGAGCAAGTTTAATTACTTATTGGAGCTCAGTTGAACCAAACCTGTTAACTTAAAATGAGACAAGCATATTACAACACAAATAAAAAGCCATTTCTTCACTCAACAAAAATTTGTGAAGGCAGACTTGTACTGGGTTGCATCCAGACCATTGCTGAGGGAACACCCCAAAGCCAGAGCTGATGGAAGTATCTGTATGAGGATGGCACTCCATGTATCACTCCCCTGTGCACTATCCTGTATTTTCAGAGGTATCAGCCAAGATCAGGCATACATGGGAGCAGTATTCATAAGTCAAACTTCAAAGCATCTAAACAACAGTATACACAAACATTCTATAGTGCAATACATTATACCTTCAACTCCTACATAACAGTGGTTCTTATGTTGTAGCAAGATAATTTTCCACAAAACAGATGCAATCACTAGCTACAACTATCTGCAGAGTGAGACGCTAAAAGGCAGCTTGAAGCTATCCAGTTCTTCAGGCAGATATTTTCAGAAGCTGTCATTTTTATTATGATACTGCCTCTGACTGAAACATCCCTATTGAGAAACAGATTTCATCTAGAATGCAATTAACCATCATCAGATACCTGCTAAATTAAGAACAAGAGCAGAGGATTTGGTTGCACTTTTTTTAAAAACCTCTCAGAGAGTTTTCATGATTTCAGAGCCTGAAGATTCAAACAAAAGGAATTTGTAGAAGTACTACTGCTGGAAAGTTAACACAAACCCATTTCAAAAGCTCCAACACAAGGAACGTTACTTTATGTATAGAAAATAAGCAGAATATACTTATTCATGCAGAATGTTAATGATTTTAACTATAGAGGTATCAATGAGTTTTGTTATTTTGAAAAGCATTGTATCTGGTATTGTGTGAGCCAGAATTTTGATTATGCGTACAAGAGGATGAGCACAGTTCTTGTTCAAGTATCAAGAGGTTCAGGAGTTCCTCACCATCCTAATTTCAGAGTAACTCTGCATCTACAGAAGCTTTTAATATTTTTATTTTTTTTAATTCTCTCGGGTTTTCCCCTCAAATAATCAAGGGGAAATAAAGTTTCTTGCAACAAGCATGAGGCATGTATACAAGCCCTTGCAAACAGAATTACATAAACTCCAAGAAATCCAAACCAATAAGTTGCAAGTGCATGTTTAAAGAGATGTCAAATACCAAAATGCTGGGAACAGGAAGGCAGTGGGAGTTTGAGGTAAAGGACTTGAGGAAAGCATTACCAAGAAGTTTGCAACTGACTTCTACATGTGGGGCAGGGAAAGGGATTCAGATCTACAAATACTGGAGCACTGGACAAGTGATGAGCAACACCACCATGACCTAACTACGCAAGAGAGAATATCAAAACAAAAGGAGAGATTAACATTTCTCCTTATAAGTCTTCAGATCGACTAAATTAAGATGCTGCTTGTAAACATTTTCAGACAAATCTAAGTGGCACTTCTTTAAACTCCCATTTCTAAAGTCTACGTCATTTCTCTTTCATTACAAGAGAAGAATTATATTCCATATAATCTTTATACACAGTGCTCATTACAGTGGAATAGTTGCTTTTTTTAACAGCTAAGTTAAGAACAGGAGCAATTATAGTTCTTCTAATGAACAGCAGCAAGTAATTGCTTCTTTGAGCACTGTAAAGCCTGTGATAAGTTTCTCTGCATCAAACAGAAGAAAAGTTCTTTGTTTGGAGGATGCAGAAAGTCCTTCCAAAGGAGAACAGCTTTTTTGTCATTAAAAAAATGTATATAATGTAATGACTTTGCTTCTGATGGAGCAAGTGTTATATTGTTGAGATTAACCCATTACTAAGCCTTTCTTCATATCCTAGGCAGTCTGCTCACTGAAACTATGCTTCAGTGTTTGCTTCATGGCTTTCTACATCAATCCTGTGTAAGGAGAAGCATCAAAACAATGCTTTGAAGTAGTATCCATTTACTTCTGTACTGAACTAGAGTATTTTTAAAATGCAGAAGGCATTTCAGAGGATAACTACCTTCTTCTGAGGCTGGAAAAGGATGCAGGGATTTAACTGTTTCTGTGCAAGCAAAACCTCTAATTTCTCTCCCGTTAACCTGGAAGGAACTTCACATGCTGCAAGCACATCCTGACAGCCTCTCAATATTCACTTCCTTAAAGCTTACATAAGATGAGAGGCAAACTTTATACAAAAGCAGCATTGTGACTGTTTAAAAACACCCTCTGATTTTTAGACAGTGTATTTGTTACACAATGCTTGGGCAGCACAGGCAGGCTTACCTGCATGGCAAGGGATAAGAGAGGGAAGAAATAAGGTGCATCACTGCCTACAAAGGAGGTTATAAGTTTGCCTTCTTTGAATTTTGCAGGTGAGCAAAACAGAGTCAGAGCTTAAAAACATTTTTATCTACCCTCAATATACCATGTTGACAAATCTATACAAGTGCACAGCATTATAAGTCAGGATAAAATGAAGATTGGTTTGTGTCTTCCAATTGTCCTATGATGGCTGATTGGAATTACATACTTAAATACTGAATTTTATGTCCTCATACCACATAGCTGTCATTTGTCTCTGAAAAGTCTTAAGTTACAAGCACTCACTGTGTCATTCAGTCCCAGAAGTCACACTAATCAATCGCCTAGGGCAAGGGTCTAGGCTTAGTCCCAGGGAGTAAGGGAAATGCTTCTGCTAAGGATGAGCTACCTACATAACAGAATCATTGATGCAACATCCTTTGCATCCAAGTATCAAACCACTTGAACTATTCCTGCCTCCCCCAACATCCACAGCAACCAACTCTGACATAAATAGTTGCCTCTTCAAAATAAAAGAGATGGCTCAAGACACTCACAGGATAGAAAATAAATGGTTATGATACTGCAAGAGGTACCAAGTTGGTTGTCTGTGCTGGAAAGAACATAAAACAAATTCAGTGCTCTCAGGATTTAACTCTACCTCTGTTCTTCTTGCACTTGCATCACACAAGCCTGTCAATGCACATACGTTGAGTGTATGTGCTTGGTGCTCACCCTGATCCTGCACGGTGACCCCTTCTTTCCAGCTTGTCAGCTAACAGCTGTCGGACAGTCACATTTCCACTGCTATAAAGGAGGGTTTTGTCTAAAAACCCACTAAAAAAGCAGCAGCAGGAGACGACATTAAGAGGCTCTCATCCCATATCCAGATGAAGTGGAAGATTCTGTATCCTCTCTTTCACTTCTCAATCCCCAAAAGGAATCTGTCTTTTTTCACAAAGCAGGCAGTACAGGAGAAGAGTATGAACCTGACTCTTCCATTAAGGTATTTGATGCTAGTTCAGAGACAGAAGAATAGGAAGGTATCAGCTATAGTTAGAGTTTGCCATAAAAACCCCGCTTGTCACTGCTGCAATCTGGAGTTATCACTCAGAAGACAAGGACTTTTGGTGTGATTACAGCTTACCTACTATGAGTCTCTCCGAGTCTGGCAGATGAGAAAACTGTCTCTTGAATTCCTCGTTCCTATATTTGTAAGTAGAACTTGAGAGCTGCAACAAAGAATGGGAAAAGGTTAAGTAAACAGACGTATTTTCAGACATCAACTGCCTTCATACTGGATCTGTAATTTTATCCTCGTGAACAAGTGAACATCAAAAGAGCAATAAAGAATAGGTGGTATCTAAATGTGATCATCACTGTAACTTTATGCTTGCTTATGTAACAGTGTGCTTCCAGTATTTAGGATATGATGGTTCAGACTGCTCCCTGTATCAGGCCAGATGCTAATTACAAGGCATCACAGTGGTATGATGGCAACCTGCTCTGCTCAGGAAGACTTGAGAGCCCCTTCCAGGGCTAAGTCTTCTAGCACAGACTAAATGAAGAGGCAGCAACACCAACACACAGGAGGTAACAAGAGCAGATCAAGTCCTCGTGCAGGCCACTAGCTGGACACAAGGACACAACGCAGAACATTGATTTCCTGGCCTGTTCTACATTTCAGCCCATACTTAAAGATCACTACCTATGGTTCATTTAAGATTCAAATTGGCCAGTAAACTCACAGCAAAAGAGATTAATCTTGATGGACTTTAACTCCTTATTCTTCTAAACTAACATGCCTGCTCCCATTCAAATAAAGAACTTCATCATGTTCTCCAGAAACTATTCTGCTGTAAAAGCCCTATTTTTCATTTTTCAGTAATAGTAAGGACATTTTTTTTTTCTTAACAGACATTAGCCACTTGTTTTAGGGACCGTCCTAACTAAATGTTATATAAGGCAATGACTCCGCTGGACTACAGCTAAGACAGAAAGAAGTCACTTTCAGATGTTACCAAAACCAGGTATAAGTGTACTATAAAACCTGCTTTCTAAAGATCTTAAGCATGTGGCTGCTATTCTCTCCTTGAGCACCTGCATTAATCCAAAACTTGACATTCACCATTAAACCAAATACTACGATAAGATCAGTGGGTATTTATGTTTAGGGTGAGGGAAGAAAGAAAAGAGGACGCAGAGAACCACTTTTGACTGTATGACCATTCCAGCATGGTTATTAATAAAAACACCCAGTTTTAACACACTACTGCAGCATGTTAGTTGATCACCACCTTTTCGTTATGCCTGTGCTTGTTGTCAAAACAATCCCAGAACAAAGACATATTTCTCTTCAGCTTGAAGGTCTTTTAATAATCTAGTGCCAATAGTGCCCCCACCTCATAAGATTCTCACATTTTGCTGTTTTCCACAGAAGAGATTCCTACTTCTTGCAGTTCAAAAGTTCCCTAAAGACTACTCTACACACACACCACTGTGATGGTCTGTCATCTACTTCCACTTGAGAATCAAGCTCTTCGGCTACAAGCACACTTAAGTGCTACTTCAGGGTCAGGTGTTTAAGTGCATAACACAGGAGAGGGCAATGTCACCCTGACTCAGTTCAGCTTTAAAAAAAAAAAAAACACTGATGTTACCTTCTATTACCATCAATAAAAGAAAGCATATATGTCTGACCACTGGTGAGTACATATTTGCTGTCCATTAATATATAATATAAAAAGGAGGGTGGGAGACAAAGTATGTCCATCCCTACCCTTCTGAGAAAAGTAGGCATGAAAGCTTCAGGTGTAACTGACAGGGCAACGTGTCAGATGTCCTCTAAGCCGCATGCTCCCAGTTTATTTCAGCTATTTCTGAAATTATGAAAATACTCTTGAAGAACATGTCACCTACTAAAGTAGACAGGCTATGGTTTCTTGGTCTTGCCACATCATGCCCTGAAACACATGCTTTTAAATGGTCATCTGAAACAGGCATCCAACTATTGTACTGCCTTCAACAAACTGAGTTCTTTGCAATTGCTCTGGGAAGAGACATGGAGAAGAATGAAAAGATAAATCAGATCTGTAAAGTTTGCACCTGTAGTTCCAGAGACCCTACAGCTTACACAGTCATACCTCAACTGACTGAAGTCTGAGCTTGTAATGACAGCACTAACATACAAGGGGAAAAAAGAACTGGTCTGTCATGAGAGCAAAAGAAAGTTCCCAGTCTTCAAGTCTGAGTTACAAAGCCATGATTTAAGAAGCCATGCTTTTAAGGAGGGAAGCACGTTCTCAAGCACACCGTATATATACAGCTAACAGTTACACTGAATTTAAGCATTTTTGTTGTTATAAGACAAAAAGAATCAGGAGGAGAAGAACAGGAACACTACAGTATCAGACACATTTATATTAGTGCATCAAATCAGCCAGTTCAACACCACCAAGAATCCAAACTCAAGATATGTTGAGTTTTACTTAGAAATGGAATTACTCTAGAGAATAAAACTTGCTACAGCTTGTCTGAGAAACCCTTTCTGACATTTAAAAGTGTTCTTTGTCACAAGTGACAAAATAGGCTATAAGAAAACCGCTTATTAATTGTAGATTTCTACTGAGCTCTTAGGACATTTACAAAAAGCCAGCTCTGAATCCTTACCTAATCAGCAGAAAAAGAGTAAGCATATTGAAGCTTTAAGCTTATCTTTTCCTTACTTTGCATGAAAACTAGCTCACTTAAATCTCCGATTATTACACACTCAGTATGTGGCTTGGAGATTAAGAGCTCACTCAATGGACTTGAGAAACAACAGGGACAATTTTAACACTACTGGCGCTACCAATTTCCTTAAAGTCAAGAAAATAAGACATTTCAATTTCTATGAATACAGCATCTCTCAATGACCATTATAATATCTAAGATGTGCCAGCATTTGAGGCAGGTTGCCACCTCTGGGTTACAAAACTTACCATCAAATATTAAAATAAGAAAGGCATAAAAAATCAGACTGTAGTATGACATTTAAGGAATGAAAACAGCAACTAATTTTTAACATATGCACATTTCTAAGTTTAATTATAAATCATCAGGCAAACACTTTGCCTGAGGATAATCTTAGGCACGGATGGGTGTGCTATATTTAATTACTAAGTAAATTATTAAGTCCAGCCAACAACATATTAGCATTCTTTATCTGAAGCCATAAAATATACCAGAAATGTGTAAAATAGCATAAGCAGAAAAACCTCTTCAGTGTAATCCAGAAAGTTTTACAGAAGACAGTTATGTAACCAGATACTACTTGAAGACACATAACCAAGTGATTCTCATCCCTTGTTTAGAAATGGACCAGAGTCCTATTACATAAAGTCATGTTTCAGAAAAAAAAAAACCACATTAAACATAACTAAGCTGAGTTACTTATATGATAGAAGCCTGTTAAAAGACAGATTCCCTTCACATTTACATCTTCAAAGTGTGGACATTGCACAATAATTTGAGCCATTTAGCAAACTGTGAAAGAAAATTAAGCTACATCTTCCCTCAGGAGTTCAGCAAAAATGTTAATTGTTAAATTATTTGATTGCACATATTACTAGGCATGCAAATAGTCAATCAACCTCAGCAGAACGGTGTGCACATTTTTTAACATTTGCTAATGACAATACTAATTTTGCATTTGCTTTGTGTTTTCCTCTTGTTTTGAGACACCACAAAAAACACCTTTACCTGATAATTTGTATTCTATAGTTTTAACATGCAGCTATGAATACAAACAGCTGAGAACATAGGTAAGTTGACCTCACCAGTAGAGCAATACAACTTGGATGTCACCGCATTTGAGGAGATGGATATGTGCCTCCCGCTGAGCTTCAGTCTTGGTATCAGCTCCAGTCAAATCCATGGGCTCCCAGAATCAAACAAGCCTGTAAGCTAGCTGCCCCACCTACTCCCCTTTTATGTTCAGAACCCTCACCTAACCATCAAAATACAGCCAATGAGATGCACGGCTTTGCTGCTCTGCCTACAAGCAAGCAAATCCAGGCCCCTCTCTCTATACCCCACTTAGAGACCACCTGATGTGCTATTCCCCAAAAAACAAAAGAGCTTGAACTGTACTTTCCTATGGAGTTTCTAGACATGGTCAAAAACAAATTTGGAGATGTTAGTAAAGCTAGGATGAAAGTACTTTAACCCTACACTAGCACATTAAAACAAACATTAACTATCCTGTCAAAAAAATGTTGCATTTCTACTGTTTTTTCCCCTCTTCAAATTCATCTAAAATCCTGCTTAGCACCAGAAGAAAGAAACTAAACAGCCTCCAGAAGAACAACACACAGTCAGAGAAGGGTTTATTTTATACAAAAAGACTACATGTATTCCTGATAAGGGAGAAATAAAAACCAAAACCAAACAGAACATACCAGCTTCCCACCTTCAGTGAGTCTAAAGGCTCACTAGGGCAGGAGAGAGCTAAGCTAACAGCCCTGAACAAAAGCCTCATTTAGCAGTATAAGGCAGGCAAACTTCAGACTTCATATACTCCAACACAGATTCAGGCAGACTTACCTATAAACGCAACACAACTCCCATGGCACACTGAGATGGTGGTCTCTCTGCTGAGGCTACCTGTAAAACATGCCAAGTCTGACAAGCCTTTCCATCAGAGAAATGTTGATCCCACTGCAGCTGTTTCTTCAGTCCAGAAAAGCCCATTATGACCATCCAACCTAATCTATAACACACAAGTCACAGATATCTCACCATTTATCTCCTGCCTTAAAACTAGAGCCGCAATGACCAAATTTCCCTTTGGAAAGAAAAAAAAAAAAGTATTTCACCTTAAATTAAAAGTCACCCCTGATAGAAAAAAAATCCATCCTATCTATGGATAGTTCTTCTAGTGATCTGTTGGTTAATCATATCTTCACAAATTATTTTTTGATTGCGAGGTAGTTGCCCAATATCTTCTTTTGGGATAGAGATTAAGCTTCTCAAGTCTATTAGCAAAAAGATTTTTTTCAGACTTATTCTCATGGCTCTTCTGAATCCTCTCCTATGTTCACTGTGCTTCTTGAGGGCTAGACATAGCCTTGCAGGAGTCACTGCAAATACACATAAATTCAACTGACATTTCCTTTTAGGCACAGAATCACAGTGGAAGCTCACATTCACATGACTACCAGTCTCCCTTATCTTTTCACAGTTCTAGGGGACAGTTTGTAATTTCTTCTGAAAACAAGCATGAGGACATATTTTCAATGTGTAAGACTTGTTCTCTGCTTACCCTGTCACAAGCAAACAGTGCAGATCAACTCTGTTACAATTATCTATTTTCACTAACCATTCCCTGACAGAATCACAGAAATATTTGGGGTTTGAAATAACATCCTACTGCTGAGTACTCATAAGCTTTACTAGCAGTAGCTTTACTGTTCTTTTCTTTCCCTTGAAGCACAAAAACATTAAACTTGTACAGGGAAAGAGCCACTCCCAGAACCTGAAGAGCAACACTACCTTACTTAGGGTGATTTACTGTGCTGTGTACAGTACACCATGCACTTTAGGGCTGGATGTGTACAGAGTGTCCAGTTTTGGTTTTTTTAAGTAAGGAGCTATTTGATTACACCTTAGTATCTACACAGGTGTTTTTAATTCCTAGGTCATATAAAGGATGTCGACCAATAAAAAAAAAAAAGAAAAAAAAACAAGCAACCATTGCCAGGGTTAGCTCAGCCATTGTATTCCCTAAGAGCCTGCTTTCCAAAAGTTCCCATGCTCTCAAGGAAATGAAACAAGCTCAAAGCCACAGTGGGAGGGGGAAGAGCTTAAAGAGCCAGGACTGTTTTACTTACATTCATTATATGCTGTTCTTCATTCACTCTTAACTTCTGGAGACTAGAGGAGACCGGTGACAAGTGTCATTCTGCAGGGGTCAGTGCCAGGACAGGTGTTTAACATCTTTGAGGGAGACACAGACAGTGGGATTGAGCGCACCCCCAGCAAGTTTGCCAACAACACCAAGTTGTGTGGTGCAGCCGATACGCTGGAGGAAAGGGATGCCATCACAGAATCACAGAATGTTAGGGATTGGAAGGGACCTCGAAAGATCATCTAGTCCAATCCCCCTGCCGGAGCAGGAACACCTAGATCAGATCGCACAGGAATGCATCCAGGCGGGCTTTGAATATCTCCAGAGAAGGAGACTCCACCACCTCTCTGGGCAGCCTGTTCCAGTGCTCTGTC
>VZTO01009324.1:96821-151336 GCA_013400615.1 Syrrhaptes paradoxus | reverse complement strand
TCCATCTCACCACCCGATCATCCAGATCGCACTTCCTCAGCTTAGCCGTGAGGATACTGTGGGAGAGGGTGTCAAATGCTTTTCTGAAATCAAGATAGACCACATCTACTGCTTTGCCATCATCTATCCACCTGGAAATGTCCTCATAAAAGGCTATCAGGTTGGTCAAGCATGACTTCCCCTTGGTGAAGCCATGTTGACTGCCTCTAAGGCCATGCAAAGGAACCTTTGAGAGGTGAACTCATGCAAACCTCATGAAGGTCAATGAGACAAAGTTTAAGGTCCTGCACTTGGGTCAAAGCAATCCCAAGAAAAAATACAGGCTGGGAGGAAAATGGATTGAGAGCAGCCCTGAGGAAAAGGACTTGGGGGTGTTTGGTTGATGAGGAGCTGAACATGACCCAGCAATGTGCGCTCGCAGCCCAGAAAGCCAACCACATCCTGGGCTGCATCAAAAGAAGCATGACCAGCAGGTCAAGGGAGGTGATTCTCCCCCTCTGCTTTGCTCTTGCGAGACCCCACCTGGAGTACTGCATGCAGCTGTGGGGCCCCCGACATAAAAAAAGACATGGACCTGTTGGAGCAATTTCAGGGGGGCCACAAGATGATCAGAAGGCTCGAGCCCCTCCCATACAAGGACAGGCTGAGAGAGTTGTGGTTGCTCAGCCGGGAGAACAGAAGGCTCTGGGGAGACCTTATAGCAGCCTTCCAGTACCTGAAGGGGGCCTACAGGAGAGATGGGGAGGCACTCTGTGTCAGGGAGTGCACTGAAAGGATGAGGGGTAACAGTTTTAAGCTGTTATTGGGAATAAATATTTTACTGTGAGGGTGTTGAGGCACTGGAATGGGTTGCCCAGAGAAGATGTAGATGCTCCATCCCCAGAGGTGTTCAAGGCCAGGTTGGATGAGGCTTTGAGCAACCTGGCCTAGCAGGAGGTGTCCCTGCCCACAGCAGGGTGGGTGTAACAAGATGATCTTTAAGCTCCTTCCTACTCAAACTATGATTCTCTGGAGTCTTATAAGCACAGGGCACTCTTCCAGTGGGCCACTGGCAGGCACAGGGTTGTGCACTAGGGTCATTATGACCCCCTCTGTGGCCCAGACCCCTCTTATTTGCAGAGGCTGAAGGAGAAACAGATTTTAACACTTCTTTGTGACTGAGCAGAAAAACCAATGGCAGTTCTCCTTCAGCAGCATCCAGTAAGCACTTTGGTGAAACCATCTTTCTTCTGCTAGAAATACAGCATGTAAAATTTCAAGTAAGGGATATTAAAATACAGGCCACGAGCAAATACTCAAGCTACTGTATTTTCTAGGGGTTTGTTGATGTTGTGTTTTGGTTTTGTTGGGGTGTTTTGTTGTTTGTTTGTAATCTTATGAGATCCTATAAACAAGGCTAAAGACAGAGTCACTAGTGCCCCCAAAATGAATGTTACTATTAACTAGTTCTCACATATGCATGGGCAGGCACACTAAAAAAGTTAGACTTATTTACCACTAACACCAGTAGCTTCCAAAAATCCATGTAGGAAGAAACTCTCAGAACTAATTCATTATGGAGAGCTTTTGAAATATTGGATGCCCACATCCACTGTCATGAAACTGACTGAATTAGGTACTTACAAAAGGGAGGCCGCTCCTATTTATTTTAAAGACTAGGTCTAAGAGCATCAAAAATGTTGTGTCCTACAGCACCTCAACAGTAGTCCAGCCTTCACCAGCTCCACTGGGGACATAAGCATCATCAAGCTGTCGCTGACCTGACACCTAAGACTCTACTTTTCTGAAAAGCAGTTCTGGCTGACCGCTGACCAGGGAGATCTGTATCACAACTGTTATCTCACAGTGTGACATGAACTAGGCTGGACTAGAATCCTGCTCACAAAAGGCCTGGTCACCTCCTGCACCTCACCAGCCACCTTATCCTTCCGAGGGCAGAAAATAAGGTCTCATACCTGAGCTCTGCCTATATAAGTACAATTGTGTTGGAGCACAGCTTGGAAAACAGCCTATAAAATCCACAACCAAAGTTGTCACTATTATGATTTTTACAGACAAGAAAATTTAGCATCATATGAAATACTGGGAACTATGTTGCTAACATCAGGTTACATAATTAGAAATAGAACAAAAGTACCACTTTTGTGAAGAATTTTAAAATTTGGCTTCCTTCCCAAGCAGAAAAAAACCCTCTGAATCAATGTTTTAAAGATAAAAGATGTACAGGTATTTCTCTAGAGAACTTCAAGTCACATAACCAGTTAAAGAATTTTCTTTAAAGTTTTTTTAGAAAAAAAACAGCAGAAAAGATCTGAAAGAATTTTGTAGCAAAGATGTCAGTTTAGAACATGTGAGGACTTCTCCCAAACTTCTACTTCAAGATGCCACTGGAATTAGATCCATTTCACATGCCATCACATTTCATTGAAATAGGGTTCAGTTGAAGCTATTCCAACAAGGTCCTTGGGAAACAAGCTGATAACCCTCTTATCAATGACAAGAAAGCCTCTTGTCATTAGTATTATTATAGACTTTTCCCTAGAAAAAAAATAGTTTGGATTGAGAATATTCCCTGCTTATTCTGAAGCAATTGCTTTGTAGCATTTAGTACTTACTTTGTGCAAATAAGTGTTCCAAGCATTTTTAAATGGTGAAACCAGTGTACTTTCCCTACAACTCTAATTTGGATATAAAAATCTCAAATTTCATACCTACAGTGAGGAGCAAAGCATACGATTCATTTCAGAAATAAAACTGACTGAGACATGAAGCTAACATGAAGTCAGAAGACACACACTGCCTACACATACCTCCTCCTCTAGCTGCCTGCAGCCTGTTCCAACCCATGCAAATCCCTGGCCAAGACTAAGGCAGCCTCTATGGCTCCTCTCCTCTCAACTCATTTGCTCAGAGACAGTGCTGGACACCATCCAGCAGAGCTACCTAGCATTCTGCCAGGCTCTGCTTACGAACCAGCTTGGAAAATGGCCTGAAACACACTAGCCTTGCAGAACATGCACACAAATGCTGCAGCAAGTGGTCAAAGAAAATGTAAAGAGGTGGGGGGCCATGTACAGCTACCCAGCTCCAATTTAAAATCACTATCAGCCAAACAGATTGTCCTGGTTTCAGTTGGGACAAAGTTAGCTTTCTTTGTAATAGCTAGAGTGAGGCTATGTTTTGGATTTGTGCTGAGAAGAAAGTTGCTAAGATACTGATGTTTATAGTTGTTCCCAGGACAGTCAAGGACTTTTCAGCTTCTCTGCTGTGCCAGTGTCTGCAGGGGCAGGAGAACCTGGGAGGGAGCACAGCCCCAACTACCAGCCTAGGATTCAACCTTAGGTTTAGGACTGAGACCCAAATGGGCCAACAGTTTATTCCATATCATGTACGTCATGCCCAGTATATAGAAGAGAGTCTGTCTGGAAACTCTCACTCTATAGGTCATCTCCCTCTCTCTGACTCTTGGGCTCTTCTCTTTTCCAGGATTGTGGTTTCAGGACTCTCTCTTCTCCAGGATTGTTAGCTGGGAATGGGCTGAGCCTTGGTCATCAGGTGGGGAGCAGCTGCACTGTGTATCACTCATTGGTATATTTGTATATATTACTATTATTATCATTATTATTTTCAATGTCGTTCTAGTTTAGTTATTAGTTTATTCTTATCTCAAGCCATGAGTCTCTTCTCCCTTTACCCCTTTAACTCCCTCCCCCACCCCAGGTACAGGGAAGAGTGAGCAAGTGGCTGGGTGGTGTTTTGGTGCTATCCCTGTGGGTTCAAATCACAACACCGATTTTGGGAGGCAGACTGCAGTCCAGCATAGGTCATTTCAAGTTCACAAAAGTCCCAAAAGGAACAGCAAAGGAAAGTACCATCACCAGGGAAACACCAGCTCGGAAAGGAGCACTGAATACTCAGTGGTCCTCCTCTCTGCATCACTGAAGGCTACAGCCCATGTACCAGTCTTAAAGATAGAGTACATCTACACCTGGTAACTCAGCATGGACCCACATCTACTCTCACACAAGATTTAGTAATAGCTTATAAAGTGGACAATAGCTAAGATATCTCCTCAGTCTGAACTCCAGAGCAGGGGGGGAGATCAGGGCATGCTTCATACACACCCAAGTTCCCAAAATGAGTATGCTACCACCCACCCCTCCACCAGCTGCCCAGAGCTCAGTTCTTCATAGGCACAAGCAGACACTTTGAGGCGAGGGATATAGGGCTTTGCATGCCCATCAAAACTCTCTGCCTGCTCTGAAAGGGGAACAGGAGGCATACATCTACTCTGCTTCCTTTGTGCTGTCTGTCCCTTTCTATCTTCCTTACTTAGGACCTGTCTGCTACATTTCTGCACATAACTACATGAAATTAGGCTCTGACTGTGTAGGGAGGTGTTCTGAAAGTGAGGACTACAGAGAAAATAGCAGGCTGCATAGGAGTTTCACCCTGCACAGACCATGAGTCAGCACTGTGGAGCCCTCTTTGCTGCATGGCACCACCCACACATCCCCAGCTGCAAGACTGCACCCCTAGAAGCTATCACAACACACATATGGTTTCAGAGCTACAGCGGAAGAGGCAGGTGTGTCTGTGCTGCATCCACCTCACTCACTAAAGGCCCAGCCTCCTGCACGTGGGATCCCCTTGGGCACACAGCTGAATGTAGAGCTCATGACTCACTCAACAGCAGGGAAGAGAGATCCCTCTCCTAGCTCGGCCCTGCTCAGGAAGCTGAGAGAAGAAACAAAGAAATGCATTTCAGGCATTTTAGTCACTTGTATAAACAGATTTAAATCCGTAGGACTGAAAGGAGAATGTAGCCGAACACAATGGGGCCATATTTACAGTCATTTTCCCAGCCACAGCTGCTTGTTAAGATTAACAGGTTGTCTTCTGTACCTAGATGGGTGGTGGCACTTAAGATCGCCAGCAGTTCTGTTGTCAAGATGAGGTACATATGTAAATAGCAGGAACTGGTTTCACCAGAAAAACTAAGAAACTATTCTGCCCTCACAAAGCAAAGCTAGGACACCTCACAAGGAATCTCTGTGTGCTGAAAGAGCAGCAAGATATTGGGAGGCAAATCTATGGAGAAAAATATTCACTGGCAATTTATTTCCATCAGAAAGACAGTAAGAAGATTCAAAGTGATCTCAGAAAGGCTCTGTCACAGCCTGGGTACCAGTGTGACTCAGGCTTCAGAAATAGCATGATGATAAAGTGATTTAAGTGCATTTCCTGTTTATAAGATAACACCACCTTCAGCTGATGAAACACCTGAGTCTGGAAGTTTGCCATTAGCAATAAGGTCGATAATTTCAGTTTCAAATACACTTATGTAACTGCTACCAAATACCTCCAAGTTTGTTTGAAACAAACCTTTAAATTTTAAATAAGAAGGTTAAGCAAAAACTTCAAGAGATTTGAATGTTTCCATAGAAAAACACCTTCCCCAACTCTGAACAGGAAAGTAAGGTGCTTTTAGCTCTTCCAGGAGGCAAGATGCTCTAATCTCACATTTACTGAGTATCCTCAACAATATAATCTGTAGCTGGCAGCAACTTCTTTGGACGTGGCAGTAATATTATGCCCATAATGCCTCTGCCAGAGACTATATTTCATACTGCCTTCAAGACACTAGTACAAGCCAAGATCACAAGAGTCTTAAGTGCCTAGCTCTTTTTCATTTTAGGAAAAAACTGTAGATCTGTTCCTATTTTCCCCGACTTCAAGATGCAGCATTTAAACACTTCATTTAAAAAAAAAAGCAATTTTATCACAAGGATTGGTAATTACTAAAAGGATTTGCAAAAACAACTTTATTTTTTTAAGTATTTAAAGGATTAGAAAAAACCCCAAAAACAACTAAAAATCCAATGACACATCAACTTCTAAGACAAACTTGATACAAACAAATCAAGTGTTTGTATGAACTCTGCAGCTACTATTTTAACATTGTTTTATTGAAATGAATTTTTCACACTCGCAACACCAAGTTATTCTTTAGCTCAGATAATTTTGAGTCTTGTAACTACATTGTCCAGGTTTCAACAGCCATGAGTGTATTAACTAATATGATGCAATGGCAATTAAAAGCTCAGTCAAGATGATTTCCTTCTGGCAAAAAATACTTTCCTTTCTGAAAAGCAGTTTCATCTGACTCATATTTCTTCCTACAGCATGCGTGTGAAACAATTGGCCAATGTTTATTTGTTAAGAACATCTGCTCCTTCACCTGATCTTTCACTGCAGGCTGCCTAAGTAATGGAAAAAAAGCAAACAAACAAAAAAAACCCAAACTGCTTGTCTTCAGACTTACTTGATCCATTTAGTAAGTAGGGGGGAAAAAAATTCAATTTTTTTTTTGGAGGGGGAAACCTCATACAATAAACTAAGACATTACTTCTGAACTCATCTTCCTCAACTGCAACACAGTACCATCAAGATTACTTAACACAAAAGTAGCCAAATACAGAAGCAAAAGAACAGCATGCCTCAGCTGCACTTTTCCCTCCTTACTTTGCCAGAACTAGATCTGTATTTAAGTTTATTAACAGTCCCCAAAAAAGGTCATGAAGGAAACAATCCTCTTGGTAGTAAGAGTGACAGCAAGACATATTTTGAAAAAATATGACTTCTCAAAAGATATACTCCACTTTCAGTTAGCACTGCAGATGTAATAACTGATCTGTGTCATTTACTTCTCAGCAACTCATACAAGGATACACAAGTACTTTGGATCAAGACTATGGTAAAAACTTGAAGTTGCATGTTAAACTACAACAGCAGTAACATAGTTAATGCAGTAGTGACTGTAGCCTATTACATGAACTGTTTTGGTATAAATTACATGAGCCACCGGATGATGCCTGCCAGTAGCCCTACTACACTTCAGATTACATAGAAAATAGCACTCACCAAGCAATTGCCCCAAAACTACTTTCCTATGAAACATCTAGTTTGATCTCTTCCTTTTCTACTCTAGGAACCAAATGCAGATTTTACTCTTAGTCATTTCTATATTAAAAGCTGCTGCCAGATTTGAATGAGCTAGTCTCAACAACAACAAAAAAAGACCACACAATTTTTCTTCAACTTCATATAAAAATGGAATGCAAAGGGTCAGCTATTGGGAGACACATATGTCAGTACAAACCAGTCAGAGCTACATACACACCATGGTTCAGGATCACACATGTCCACTCATACTGAAAAAGGGGTGATATCTTCAGTCCTGGTGGGTAGGCACAACAAACAACAGGAGAAGCTGAGAGGTCCTATGAGCAGGCTGAAGTCCTGATTGACTTAATCTGTCATTTCCCTAAGGGCTTTAGGGAGTTGCAGTAACAAATACGCAAATATCCCCAGTGCAGGCTATACTGACCCTGCAAGCAACTTCAATAGAAAAAGTACTTCCTAAAAAACCCATTTACTCTATATAGTTTCTAAAATGCTGCCAATATCACCAAGAAATCTTAACATAACTCAATTATTACATACCATCTGCTACTCAGGATGACACAAAATGCAACTTCCAGACTAGTTATTAGTAAAAAAGCCACATACACTTATCTAAAATGCTCTTCTGGTTTTGGATAGGTAAGTATGTCTCCCAGATCATCTAAGCCTCAAGAAAAGATCTCAGATTCTGATTATTTATTTTTTCCCCTTAAGCATCTCCTGGAGATTTTTCTGCTTCTAGTTGCTCCTAACAACTTAATTAAATGTACCACCAAGCAATCACATCCTGTACAGTTTTGTTTACCTGTTTTCTTTCCCCCCAAAGGGTTGCAAGTAGCTCACCTGTAAAGGACTTGAAAAAGACAGTGCTACACTACTGCTTGTTTGCAGAAATACTGAACAACAAAGTTGTAACCAAACCACAAAGACCAAAAAAAAAAAACTTACTTCCATTTCCTGGAGTTGTCTTTTAAGCCCTTCATTCCCCAAACTATGAACTGCCCTTTTATTAAAAGGATATCACCCTTCAACCAGCTCAATACTGATTTTCTGAACTATACTGTATTTATAATGGTTTTGCTCCCAGTGACTAAAAAAAAAAAAAAAGAAAAAATAGAAAGAAAAATCACAGAAGTATTTCCTTCCTGATCTATTTAGTTTAATCTTCAGATTCTAGACTAATTCTTTAGGTGCATGTAATAATAATGTCTATTATTTAGAACTTCCCCTCTGCTGCAGCTGGGGAAAGCTCATTTAGACAGGACACCAACTGTCAGTCTCTATTCAGAATAGGCTGAAACTCAACGGCAGTCAGATCTACTCCAGCGCTCAGTTTCAAACTGCATCAAGAGCAATAAAGAGACTCCCAGGGTGACAATAAGTGAAGAAAACACTTTAGCGTAATTAGCCATGTTTAAGGGCTAGTCAAAGCTAAAGTTTATCTTTTCTTACAATTTTAAAATGCTGTTTCTGTATAACCAGTGCTACCATGGGGCTTAAAAAACACCCCACCTATTCTAAAGATTCCAGATAGGTAAATGATGTACCAGTGCTACAAGTACAGGAAAAGTTCTTCATACTGAAGTTACAACATTTCAGAAAAAAACAGTGCAAGTGTGCTTAAGATTTCTGTTCTCTTTGGAGATGTAGAGCATTTATCCAATTCTCATCCTCTTTAGCAGACTGCTTCATATTACCAAACAACAAGGAGGTGAAAAACCATCCTCCAGTGTCACAAGCCACAGTGTCTCTCCTTCACAACCCAAGCATTTGGAGGGACAGACAAGAAAAGCTTTCTTCAGAAGTAACATACCAAATATACAACACAGGAGATGAAGCAACTGTCAGAGGGCCTTAAAAAGGAGTCTGACAAGACATAGTTACCAACTTAACATGCCCAGTAAACCATTCTCGAGAGTGAACATGAGCCTTCAGAGAAAGGTGAAGGAGCATTCAAACAACTATAGATGCAAGCAANAAAAAAAAAGAGCTTACTTCCATTTCCTGGAGTTGTCTTTTAAGCCCTTCATTCCCCAAGCTATGAACTGCCCTTTTATTAAAAGGATATCACCCTTCAACCAGCTCCATACTGATTTTCTGAACTATACTGTATTTATAATGGTTTTGCTCCCAGTGACNATATTTCATCTAACCCTTACTATGGTCTTGGGCCCCAAAGCATGTCAGCTTGTATCTGTGCTGCAGTAAGTTACCCCCCAAATTGTATTGTGTATCTGCACCCCTCCTGTGCAGGTTTGGTTCATGTATGTTTATCATACTCTTGGCATGCATATTCTCACACGCTCCCAGTGAGTAGCTCTTTCTCACAAAAAACAAATCCATGTTTGTCAAAATTCAAAATCCTTTTCCAAATCTTGTGCAACCTCACTTGTTCTTGTATTATGAAAACTAAAAGGCTTACTTTCACTTTTCACTGTATCATTTTTATGCTTCTATTGTCATACTCCTTCACACTGACCAACTCTTTAAAACTGACAATATATTGCAATCAAATTAGCTTTTTTAAAGCCTCTTATTTTATTCTTTCCAACACCTTCTTGGCACCTCACATTTACAAATTCTTAAGCCTCACAGATAAAAGCAATTCTGTCAGAGATGCTCATTTGATTTCAACTCTTTCCACATACCTTTACATTACAAGGGAAGGACTTACTTTTTTCTTTCTTTCCACAGGCATTCTTCTCAGTGTAGACATACATGAACTTTCTTTGACTGTTTATTAATAGAAACTAGATTCCCCAGACAGAACACCCCTACTTTCGAGGCAAGGATCCTTTTCATTAGCTTCCTTATTTACCTTCACCTTCTTCATTACAGCAGTAGAACAGTTCAGATTTTCATGGGCTTCTTCCAAGCATATTAAACTTAACTATATTTCAGTATGAAGAGTGTAAAAAGGATAAAATGTGAATTCAGAATCTTGAGATAGGGCTTCCAGATGTAACTTAATTTCCAAAGCATCTTTGACTTTCACCATTTCTATTTCCAATTGCCAAAAACTAGAACCATTTAATCAAAAGTAGATGCAAGCTTTACAGGTTCCAGCAAAGAGGGAAACCCTTGAGATTAAGTTCATAAGCAGGCTTTTTTCTTCCTCCAGTGAGGTAATAAAAGTTTAGCTTTGTCCACCTCCAGGAAATGGTCTCCAAAAAAAAAAAAAACACACCACACATCGCCATAAAAAAACACAAACAACCACACACCCTAAAACCAGCAGTTAGTAGCACTACCAGTTTAAGAATTGCCTACAGTAGTACAGAAAAAAATAACTCTCTCAAATTCTTTTAATAAAGCTACCCAAAGTATTATTCCCTTTAGAGATGGGGAAAAATTATGTATGGCAGGATTCTGTCCTTTTCTTCCTTCCCTGCTAATTTTTCTGCTGCCCTTCCTTCTCCCCACTCACCATAGTCAGGAAAAAGATTATATTCCAGAGGCTCCCAACCCTATCTTGCTGTTAATTACATGTGCTCACAGCACCTATTGAGCATTCATGATACCTGGCCTGCCTTCCAGAGGCATGGCACAACTGCCTACTCCCACTCAAATCCATGAAAAATTGAAGTCAAACCAGTCAGGCTCTAACGTACACATTTGGTTTTCATCAGAGAAGCAAGAAGAGTACATACTCGGAAGAAATGAATCCTTGGAGGAAACCGAAGCTGTAAGAAACGTGCAGCCTCTCAAGGCAAATAACCCTGACAACAAAGCTGATCCCTGAATGCCACCTCAGGCTAGTCTTGCTGTTGTAGCAGCTCCTTAGTTTCACGGACTTTGAGTAGGAATGAGCATAACAAATCCACACCTGCCACAGGACACTAAGATCATCCTTTGCCAAGTGTTAGTGACACATGCTTTGCACATTACAACAAGCTGCCTTCTGTGTTATCACCTACACATCTACTGTGACTCAGTATTTAGGGAGTTTTAATGATCTGTGTATATACTCAGCAGCTGATCATCAACTGTGCAAGTTATTAAAACACATTTTCTGTCTAGAAGAGCAGGGAAAGATGCCAATGACATAATGTTTTAATTAGAAGATCTTAATTTTTGCCTTGACCTTGTGACTTTCTGCCTCTTGATACTTTTAAGTTTAGTCCACAGCCTCCTATAACCAGACTGAGAGGTTTTCAAAAATAATCAGTGGCATAAACAGTATAGCTAGAACTTTAAAAGCCACACCACTATCTTACAAGAGGCAAGTATTTACACAATTCCTTTGTTATAGCTGCAAGGTCATATTTGCAGAACCAGATAAACGCTAACTCCAAACAAATACTGAGGTCTTGAATTATAAATCATAGATAGAAGACAACCATTTAATCATACTGGAGAACATCGCACTCTTAGCAGCCACTTCTGCACTGAAGAATCCCATTCCCCTGAAGTTACAGGCACACATTAGTACAGGAAGAAGAAAATGGCACTGTGAGGACACACAATACCCTGCACTGTACATGCCTGAAGTCCTATTCAAAGAAACTTCTAACCTTCAGCATGTATTTCAAAGCCAAAAATGCAAAATCAATAGCACTACTAAATCCTTCATATCACACTTCACTGATTTTATTTTAGATTGCCAAGCTTATCAAGGAAAGATCTCTAAGTTGCTAACTGCAAGTCCAACAAACTGACCTCAACACCTAAACCGGTTTCTTCCTCACATAAACTACCAACTGCATTAACAGTTGTATACAAACCATCAAGAGTTAGTTTACTCAATCTAATTTGCCATCTAACGACAGCATAGCTGGCAGTTACAATGTCAGCACAGCATGATTTGCTATTGATTCAAGTAAAGGGATACAGCTGAGCACAGGCAGAACGGCCCTATATCTTTGTCGCTGTAGGAACAGTAGAGAAAATACTGAATGATGCAAGCACTCACACTCCAGCAACACAATTCTATGACCTGCTGGGATTCATTCAGCCTGTCCCATTTCCCCTGGCTCCAGACTACTGTTGCTCAGTTTAAAAGCACACGTGCATTTTGGGGGAAGTTTTGCTAGGGCCCGAGATGCAAAATCAATGTTCTTGACTATCAGCACATTCGCTTAGTTTGAACAGGAGGGATGAAAAGACACACCAGCTCCAATAAGGAGTTGGAAAATCTGATCCCCCAGTTCTGCTCACAGCTCTGACACAGATTCCCTATGGCCTTTACTAGTTACTTAATCTTTCACCTGCTGAGCATGATGAACACTCACCAGGGCAAGGACACAGTAGTTCAGATGATGTTCCTATGCACAAGCTGAAGAAGCATGCCAATTTACTGAGGCCATCTGATGCAGAACCTGAATCAGACTGTCAAGAGCTGTGAGAAAGGGAATCCAAGTCTCTCACAAGACCAGGTGTTATCCTGTCTGTAGCTGCATGTACATTTGTTCCCATTTCCTATCTAACAGCAGCAACCCATCCACCAAGCCAACAGCAAAACATACACTCTAAGTCTACACCCATAAGTTTACCTTCTCTCATGGCACTGAAAGAAAAGAAAAAAGAAATCCATCAAAAGCAAGATAAGCATATTACAGACAGCATTTATTATTACACCCTCCACATTCAGGGAGGCATCTCCCTGGAGAGAAGCAAAATTAAACCACTCCTTTCTGCCCCTCTTATTCACAAATCCCATTCTTTACACTGAACACAAGAAGCTTATTTAGTCTTGTGGAAAACCATTGTGCTTACTTGACAAAAGCAGACACCTGGAAAGCACATCAGAAGAACTACCAAAGAGAATAAAAATTCAGCCCTTACTGTTAAAAACCATCAACAATGTATTTGTAAAGGCATACAGAGACATTGAATAGGTTAATGAACCACACAAGGAACTGGGAGACAGGACTGGGCACAGAAGCCAGAAGTCCTATCACTAACTTGATATGTGACATCAGGTAAACAACTTCAACCCTTCTCAGTCTCAGCTTACACTATAGTAAGCTGATAATGATAAAATTACCTACCACACTACATGGGTGGAGAACGTTTTACTAATTCATGACTACAAAGCAATTTGAGAACTGTGGATATAAAGTTAATACACATACATACATATATAAATTAAAATATACATATATTATATTTATAAACAAAACACAAGTTAGAAGAAAGATAAAAGACAGTACCCAAAAGCTCCAGTCAGCACTCCAGCTATATTGAGTAGGACCCTGCATTTTCTCAGAGCACGAACTAAGAGCTTCCCCTGAATCAGCAAGCAGCTGGCTAATAAGACCATGATCCACTTCATGAACTTCCTGTGAACAAAGAAGCAAGGTATGTAATTCAACAATGGAGGAGAAAGGTGAAGTAAGAAGATGGTTAATCCATTTAACAACTATACATTAGATGAAACTTGACATGCCAGTTTCACCAAGGTGAGTGACATGGAAACACTTCCCACTGACATCCTTTTTATTGATTTGACGTTTTTTTCCAGAGGACACTATATTTAATTATTACTTACATTTTTATCAGAGTATCTTATTTCCACAGCAGCCCCTCAATTTGCACATTGAAGCTGCACAGATACTTAGGGCTGGAATCACATCAACATGGGACATCAGCGCATAACATGCAGCACATCTCTAGAATCTGTGGGACCTTTCAAAACTTGAGGAAGGTCAGGCAGGTGTAGCATTTACCAGAGGACCAACATATACTGTTATAATATAAATATATCAAATATTTATATTTAATATTAGTTACACTATAAACTGTATATTTTGTCATGTACAAATACAAGCGCAACACTGTTCAGAGGCAAAGAGTTCCACTCGTATCACTTACTATAAAGACAAGCACTCTTCCGTAGCACCCTCCCTTGATACCCATACCCTTCATTTGGGAGGTCAGTTCTATTTTATGAAGGGAAACTGAGCCACAGAAAGACACCTGTCCCAAGCCACCTGACAAACTGGGACAAAACCAGTCCAGGGCCCTAACGAATAACTAACACCACTTGTGTACTACTGGACCCCTCAGTGACACACAAAGCTGTGCTTCGAGTCTAGAACAACCCAAAACCGAGCCGATGCTGGCACACACACGTACCCGTGGGTGGGCAGAGGTGTGGACCTCCCACCAGCAGGCCAGAACATCTCCAGGGCTCCAGCCAAGCCCAGGGCCCAGGCTGGGGGGACCCTCGAGAGAAGACAACGGGGTGAGGCAGCAAGCAGAGACACTCCGAGCTACGCGGCCTGGGGGAAGGGCCGCTCTCCGGAGCTTTCCCACGCCAACACACGGACCCGCTCCAACTTCCACCAGCTGCTGCCCAGACCCCCCTCGCCGTCCCGCACACCCGAGAGACCCCTTCACGCCTCGGGAGCGACGCTCCCGACCCACCATAGCTCTGGAGCTCAGCGGCTGCCACAGCACCCACGAAGCCGCCTCCCCGCAGCGCGCCGGGGTCTCCCCGCGGGGGGCTCCCGGCAGCCCAGACCCCCCCTCTCCGGGGGCCGCCGCAACCCCTCCTCCCCGGCGGGGCCCACAGGGCCGCCCCCGACCGTGCCCGCCTCGCCCCAAAAAACTTTCGGGGAGTGGTGGCGTGAAGCGGATCGCAGCGGCCCCACTGTCTCGGCCCGGCCCGTCCCCCGGGGGAAGGAGCGGGGCTTCCGCCCCCCTGCACCTACCTGCGCAGCCCCTCGCCCTGGGGGCGGCGGGGCAGCGGCCGGGGGCATGGAGCCCGCCAGCGGAGAGGGCGCAGACCGCGGCCGCGGCGCTTACCATGGAAGGGGGCGAGGACGGCGCGGCGCCCGCTAACTGTCTCAGCAGAGCGCACGGCGGGGCCGCGGCCGCCATTTAAAGGGGCAGGCGCCGGCCGGGCCGCGGGGCGCAGACCCGAGGCGAGAGGTGGTTGCCAAGGGCGAGGGGCGCTGCTCCTGAGGAGGGGAAGCAGTCAGGGGGGAGCGGAGAGGGCGGCGGTGCTTCTGATCCCCTCCTCGGCCAGCTCGGCGGCTTCCAGAAGGGTTAATTAGGAAGCCTCAGAGCCGGTGGAAAGTTTGAGGACTGTAGCACGAAAAACTCCTGGTTGCGGGGAGTCGGGGAAGGGAGGGACGGGGGACGGGGACTGCCTTTAGCTGCCTCCTTCCTGAGGGGAAGCCCCGCACGCCGCCGGCCTCCCCTTGCGCACAGCCCCGGCAGCTGATTAAACACCCTTCGGGCAGCAAAAGCGGTTCCCAAAAGTGACAAGGGGGTTGGGGGCTCAATGGAAAATGCCGCCGAGGAGCCGCGCCGCGCCAGGGGGACGCCTAGGGGCAGAGCGGGGAAGGACAGCCCGCCCTCGGCGGCCAGCTCCTCAGGCGCCCCGCGCCCGGCCGCTCGCCACCCCGGCCGCCGGCACAGTCCGCGGTCTGAGGGGCCGTGAGGGGCCGGAGCCCGCGTCCCCAGCCCGCCGCCGGCATGGATGAAGGGGGCTGTGCCCCCCTGCCCCGCAGGTGTTAGCAGGGGAGCAGGAGGGGGGAGCAGGAAGGGGCCTGCCTCTGCCCTGGGCTGCAAGCCGAGCAGGGGATGGGGTGAAATAAAGGAAGGAAAAGGCGGGGGACTCACCTCAGGAAGCACAGGTTCTCTTTTTTTTTTTTAAAGCTGCTGAGCAGTGCCAAGTGGTTTCTGCCCAAGTGAGCACCCCAGCTAGGGTCCAAGTTAGACAGCACCAAACGGTGCCCCCGTCAAAGCAGGAGACCTGACCAGAGCGATGATGGCTTGCAGATTTGTGCCCTCAGGTCACCTCACAGAAAAAAAGAAAAGCCCTGTGACATGGAAAGAAATCTCCACCCTGCTGGGTGGCTGGCTGGTAGACAATGAAAAGGGATGGATGGAACAGCAAGGGAAGGAGGAGTAGAGCATCCTGGCATGGCAGCGCTGCTTCCTCCTGCTGCCCCTTTTCTTCGCTGCTTCCCCAGAAAATGGGTTGAGGCTCAGCCTGAAGGGCTGTCTCTGGGCCCTGTGATATCTGATACATTAGCAAAGGTGCCAGAAGTCCCAATGGCTGACATCCCCTGCCAGCTGTTGCCCCAGACAGGACTGCTTTATGCTGCCGACTGCGAGACTCCAAAATTTACAAGAAGTGTAAAAAATAATGTGGTTTTTTTTCATTTTTGTTGCTTGCTTTCTTGATTTGGACCTCTGAAACTCAAGTTTTTCTGGCTTTTCTCAACAACACTCAGGGGACCAGTTTTGTTTTTTTTTTTTGTCCAAAAATTGAGATTCTGTCCAAATCATATTGGGTTATCCAAGCGAGAGAAGCTTCATGTTCCACTGATGTCTGCCAGCAACACTAAACCCTCTTTGTATTCCCTCAGTTAAAAGCTGGCTGACCTGACAGTTTTGCTTAGGCATGTCGTATTTAATGGAGGATTCACAAGAGAATTGCTATTAGAGGATGAAATTAACATAAACAACATTTGCAGGAACAACAGTAGTATGTCCATCACAACACACTTGAAGGTTTTTTTAGAAACACACTTTTAATAAATTCAGAATTTATTAAAAGTGTATTCAAGAAAGCCATATGTCAGTAGCATGATGACAGATTTCCTCATGGCATGATGGGGGCTTTTGGGGGGTCTTTTTTGCTTTCAGATAGAAGGAAAAGCAAAAATATTCATGCCTTTCAGCTGAATTGTGCTTTGCATTTTAACAGATGTGAAATTGAGTCTTTACTGGTTACTCAAGTACAGTTCCATTATCTGGAGAGTCCTAAAGGTAAGCAAAATCATTAGATGCAACCAGTAGGCTTCTGGAAAGGTGTGCCGCAATCCCTAATCCCATAGCTGAGGGAAAAGGAGTCAGCCAGCTGGTGAGAGCGGCACATATTCGGTACAGCAGTAGCACTGCTGGCAGGGCTGGATGCTACGGGTGAGTGTTTGGGGCTGCTGGAGATTTTCCCACAAAGCAGTACTGTGTATGTACCTTTTTGTAAACCCAGACTTTCCGTTCCAGATCTCACCTGCTAGTTCTGCAGATAGGCCATCTGCTTTAGCAGCCTTCCCCTCCACCCGGGTGCCATAGATGAACTTTACTTAACCGGAGTTCAAGTAATCAACTTATGGTGAAAAACAATTTGTTCTGCACTGAAAAAAAAAATACTCTGGGGAATACATTTTCCCTATGAACACTCTGTGCATATAGCCACAAAGATACTGAATTCCTGTAACTTCCTTTCATGGTGAATTAAGATGATAGGAGTCCAGCTCCTCAGAAAATCAAGCTGGTGCTCTTTCTCTTCTCACTCCACTAGGGAGGGGTTCAGCAGAAGAGACATCTCCTTTTGAGTGTCTGGATATTCTGTACTCAGCCCAAAGTTCTGGTTTATACAAGGCCAAAGCAAAAAAACAGTGGATTATCTTCCCTCTGCTCTCAGAGCATTTTCGGCATCTTCTCTGGGAGAGATCAGAACAGCCCCCGGGAACTCATTGTTGTCACTTCAAATGTGGCTGTCATCCAGGCAGCAAGCAGAGCACTGTGAGCTCAAAGCTGGGGTAACTTTAGTAAGTGTGACATTCACTGGGCAGAATGTGAGGTCCTGTTGCAATAACACACACATATTTTTTTGCCCATACTACCAGAGAGAGACGAGTGAGGCCGTATACTTCAGCAACTATGAGACAGCACATTGGGAAGCTCTATAGATCTGCAGTGTCTTCATTCCTCCTCTTCTTGCTGGTGGGTGAGTACTAAACCACTTTCCTTAATTAGAAGAAATATAGCTTATTCCCAGAGTTTGGCTTGAGAAATTCTCTTCTTTGTTTCAAAAAGCAACTTTCTGCAGAGGGCTTCTTTAGGATGCAGGAAAACTACCTAGTGCTGTGCACTGCATTAAAGTGTGCTATTCTTTATAGATACATTCCAGTTTAGCTAATAGGAAAGTTCAGAAAGAGTACTTTTGCCTGTCTTTTTCAAGAAGGAGGGCTGTGTATCATCATTGCTAGAAGCTTCATTTCTATTTTGGTTGTCTGATGTATTAGCAACCAGTTATCATCACAAGATAGTTATTCATATCCATTTGCAAAAGCCAACCTCAGCCCAGGACAAAGTGATATAAATTAAGATGAGCGATGTGCAGTCATTGATCATTTAATAGTAGATGGCTGGGAGCTGGATGCAGCTTGTATAGCACCCTCAGGGCACCAGCTGAGAGTGAAGTTGAGCTCTAGAGCCAACAAAACCATGTGAAAAATGGTCATTCAGTATGAGAGAATCTTTGTGTGGGTTGGATATCGAGCCCCATTTGCCCTCAACCTCTTCTCCATCTGTTAAGTGTGAACAAAGGAGAGGAGGCTTAACTAGAAAGGTCAAATTTTGCACTGACGTCCATCCACCGTTTTGGTTCCCCGATGCTGCTGTCAGCTAGCAGAAGAAGCTTGCAGGGCTGCTTGAGTTTACTCCAGGCACCAAAGAGTAAGTTAAAGGCCCCAGGACTGTAAGAGAGCGCAGGTATATTTTCTTTCCTTTTGTCACCCCCCCTCCTCTAGCCTGTCTTATATATTTCTCATTCACAGCCAGCAATATGGCCTTACATGCAAAAGTATCAACCTGCAGATTACATAAAAGGGATGCTGATGGCTTAGTAGGTGCCCTATTAGTACTGCCAAATGTGGAAGACATTGTCACATTACAGGAAGTCCCAGAGAGCTTTCTCCCTTCATGGTTGAAAACTGGCCGTGAACTACTGATTTCATATGACAATGACCTATTAGATCATCTAATCATTTTTTCCAGGTCAAGACAAGATCATCCATGCTGTATTTCTCTGTACTCTGTCTAGCTCAAGTGCTTTCACCAAAAAGCCTTGCATTCCTCTCCTGCATGCAGGGGACCTACACATCACTCTGCTAATGAAGCTAATGGCACAAAAAGAGCTTTGAAGCAGAGTCAACAAGGCATTTGGCATGGTATGCTCCCAGATGCCAATATGATAAGGGCATTGTGTATTTTAATACAAGTGAGTGTTCCAGTTTTGCAACTTACAAAAGAAAAACAAAGAAAGAAAGGAAGAAAGAAAAGCTTTTTCTGAGACTGTGGTGTGACCTTCTCAGTGAAACCCTCAAACAGAGCTGGGACAAAACAATACAGCCTGCTCCTCTTGCATTTTTATTTTCCTAATTAGCTGTAAGTTACGTGATATGTATTGAATCAAAGATGTGGATGACACAGATGACAAGGCAGTTATTTCGTAATAAAACTCATGATGAACAGATGCAACATCAAAGCACGTTGTTCCTGCTCAGTTGTGTTTTCTATGCCGCTAAGTGACTGTGTACAAATGATACCTTTTATACCACTAAAAGGAATAAAAGTTATAACTGTGTTGCAGGGGGTGCATGTGGTGAGGCTGGAATAGCACCAATAGTGGAAAAGGAATTCTGTGGTCTTTGCTTGAAAAGAGGGTAGCTGTAGCACGTACTATCCAGTGGAGATAATGGCTGATGAACAGAGATTTTAATTTAGCATTAATGACAAAACTGCTCAAATTCACTCTAACAAATAACAAAATATCAGTATATTTGGTGCACAAAGCCTGTAATATGTCAAGCCAGCATCAGCTTTGTGATGTATTTCAACTATACTTCGTACTTCGCCAAAGTACCTTGTCAAGATACTTCAACTTTCATCACTGTTGCATTGTTACACTATCTACCTGTAAAGGGATAATCTGGACCCCAGATTGCCCCAGGAAGCTCCAGTGGGCTCACTGGTAAGATTATGTATGAAGATAATATTTCATCCAGTATCTTTAAGAAGGATTGGATCCAAAACTACAATAATATTTGGGTCCCTAATTCTCAGGCATCCAGTTCCCATGGATCGGTGTTCCAGTTTTCAAGGCCAAAATTTTGACTTTGAGGTAAAAGCATGGAGCACCAAATAGGTCTAAAGGGTTTTCATGTGCTCTGTTGTCACTTAAGTTTCATAGCCAGTTTACATTGTCTATATTTTTGCATACATGAGCTACCTCTTGTGTGATATTTAAACTGTAAGCTCCATACACCATCCTTTCATAAGGCACCCAGAACAACAGGGCCCTGCTGACAGAATATGTCAGTGCTACTCCCATACGAGTCATAAACAACAATAACTATGAATGCAACTGTGATTTTTTTGTACAACCATGCCTGGAGGAGCCATTCAAGTAACTCTAAAATGGATCATCAAGGGGTTTAGTTTTCCATTGCCTTGAGACATTTGTCCCGAGCATTCAAAGGCTATTGTCATTGTGAAGCTTTAGCAGACCCAGACAATAGTGTTTCACACCCTTTGGGTGGCAATGAAAAACTCAAGACAATGGAAAATCAAGACCTTCATGGTGGATGGTCTGCAGTCCTTGAGAGATTATGGACTAGTATGAAGGGAGACTATTTCACTTGAAGAAAATAGACCAACAGAAGAAACTTTTCAAAAAATTAGTTTAAACTCTTTCATGGTGACAGCTGTTGGCTTATTTTTAAGAGTTTGTTTTCCCTTCTTTTTGTTCCAGCTGGGGATTTGAGACAGCAACTCCTCCTCTCATCTTCTGAGCCCAGGCTTGTTTCAAGAAAAGAGATCCACTCACACTACTCTTAGCTTGAGGCTGTTTGATACTATGATTAGCATCTGTGTGAGAGTAGACAGCTTTAAATCTCTCCTACAGGCATGTTGTCCATATTTTTCTAACAACGAGGAGCAGGACAATGTGGTTCCTTCACAGAGAATAGATGTCACGCAGTGTAGTGTCAAGAAATCTCTTAATTTTAAACATGATAGTATGACACTGTCTTCAGGTGCATCTTCTATGTCTTTCAGGATGTTGGCTGTCAAAATGGAGTTGCCTATTTCATATGCCAAGTGTTTTCACAACAATTCTTAAGTTATCAAAAGTTACATGTCAAAACTGACAGCAACTCAAAGTTGTCAAACAATGGTTAAAGGAAGTAGCCTGCCCAGGAAGAATGATTTCACTAACTTTCTGTTAAGCAAACAGAAAATCAAGTGCCATCTTTGTATTTTCCCACTCTATTTGTAAAACAGATGCATAATAAACTTCAGCCAGTGCCTCTCACCACTTGCTTCTCCTGGCGCAGGAATTCCTGTGTTATAAAAATCTCTCTTTGTCTCTCATGAGCAGAGCATTATCACGCTGGCAAAACTTGCTCATGCCAGTGTGCTTAGTATCAATACCTGCAGAATGCTAAGTTGCTGTCCCCCAGGTTGCTGATAGCATTTGTTGGGGGTTCAGTCTCTGGCAATGGAGATTTCTTCCCCCAGTTTCAATATTTCCCGTCCTGAAACTGGAAGTGCATGTCAAAACTCTTAAGCAGCTCACATTGGGATATAGGCAGTTGCATTAGGATGCACACAGATCAAAACAGAGCTGCCTGTGTACAAGAATGCATCCATTTTTTGCTTTACCTCAGAAGCAGCTGAGGCAGGAATATCAGGCCCCAAGACTTTTTGGAGTGAGAAGAAAAAGATTAGAGGTCCAGGCAGAAATGTGGCTGAATGAACTTAAAATTTCACCCAAAGCCATTTGACACTGATGTCAATCTTCCTTTAGCAGAGCAGCAGGAAGGAACTGAGGATCAGGAAAAGACCCATCTGTACACAGGAATGTAATCTAAGCAGGAACCAGGAAAAAAACTCATATCATCATCATGGTGACTATGCTCAAGTCTTAATTCCAGGGGCTGTTTTTTTGTGGTGGCTACAGGTCAGGAGCAGGCAGAAAGTTTATTATCCTATCACTCTCAACCCTCCTCTTCTTTCTCCTTCCTTTTACAGATGTTGGTGTTAGTGGTGGAAGTGCAAGCAAGGAGAACGCAGCTGTAACTCATATAACAGCACAGCCTTTGTTGTTGACAACACCTGAGCCATGGCACCTTTTGGTGACTCAAACACCAGCCAAGGAAAAAGCCAAAGAGGGTGAAACTGTGGTCTTGAATTGCCACTTCAACTGTCCACGACGTCCCTCCCTGACAGACCTGATGGTGAAGTGGTACAAAGAAGATGAAAAGGGGCAGATGGACCTGCTAGAAAACAATATGACCATCTTGCCAAATAACTCCAGGGTTTTCTTGAGTGGAGACTTGTCCCAGGGGGATGCCTCCCTGGTGATCCTCAATGTGACAACCAGTGACCATGGTATTTATTTCTGTAAGGTTACACTTCCAGATGGGAAAGTGGTGACAGGAGACGGCACAAAGCTCAGGATCAGGAGGGCTCTGGGTAATATTTGATGTTATTTACTTTTTTTCTCCCTCTCCCCTCCAAAGCTGGTCTACATTCTTGCAGAAAGAGGGAAGTTGGCCTGTTTGGCCTCTAGCAGATAGGGCCTGATGCCATGGAGGGTAATTGCTCTGTGGCATTTCTCATTCCGTTCACTAGGCCAGCTAATTTTGATTGGCTTCCCTCTATAAACAATTACACAGGTATTATTAGAAAGAGGGGCATTTAAGACCAAAAAGAGAAGGAACCATTTTATCACTAAAATCAAAGTCAGTGCCAAGAGTGAAAGAGTCAGACAAGTTGTCTTGTACTCATAGCTCTGTTTGGCAGAACACCCATGAATGACAGGTGTCAAAATACCATCTCGGGGAACAGCTCCAAACTCTTTTTTTTGACATTGTTTCTCTGCAACCCACTAACTTACATATTCATTCCTTAACTCTGGATGACATAAGTAATCCCACAATGAACATGAGGATCTCATTATATAATTTCTGCCTAACTTCATTCACATTAAAATCAAAGTAGCATTAAAAGTGCCATGCTGTGTTTTCTTAGCCTCACAAATAGACACTAGGCCTATTAAGTAAGGAAATAACTTGCTTTGCCTTTATTAGCTGGAAATGTCCAAGCAGCTTTCCTTTTTATGTAGGCTAAACACATTCCAGTCCCAACAAACCAACACATCAGCATGTTTATTATCCTATTATCTAATTAACAAAAAATAGTGCCTTCTGTGTCAAGAGTAATTTATGCAAGTGCCATTTCCACCCTTTTCATTACCAAAGCTTCTAGCTCACCAAGATTCATTAAGCCTTTGCCCTTCTGAGCCTGAGATCTTCCCTTACAAATTTTTATAGAACTACTCAATCTAAACCATAGCACTAACAAGGCAAGAAAACCATGCCCCCCTGCAAGGGCTTGGTCATGTATCTGATGAGGGCTCCCATTCGCTTGATCTCATAGATTCAGTAGTGCAGGTTACTCTTGCAATGTCTGCACCCTGGCCAGTGAAGCTGCCTTTCTGTGTTCCTGAGAAGATGAAATATATCATTTTGGCACTATGCCTGATTTAAAGGGAGAAGAGAATATAAGAAATATAATTCATAAAGAAATGTTATGTGCCACAAAACCAGACTGTCCAAAAACTTAGCTAAAATTTAAAGCAGAAATTAGCTGACTGTTAACTTGTCCGTTACAGGAAGCAAACGACATACATTTTGGAGTAAGGTAAGTAATTGTTCTATAGCGCCTTCATTGCCCTCACTGTCCTGATGAAACGAGCAATGCCACAAATGGATTTAAGCTACAGGATACCTCCCCGTGTGCGTGGGAGTGTTTGGGAGGGGGAGATGTTTTCTGTACTGATGACCTACAGCTGGTTCACTGGTGAGCTGCTGGATATATATCCATTCAGCTGGGTAGCACAGCATAGCAGCTACTCCTGTGAACGGGTGGCCCAATGCTTGGAAATCTGTGTGTGAATACGGTAGCAAAACTGTCCAAATTTTCTAGTGAAGCTTAAATACAACCACACTGAGATATGTAATGAATGCCTGATCATACAGTAATTGTAGATAAAACTGAAAGGCTTTTTAACTGTTCTTTTATTACCCTTCCTGGGCGAGTCACATGGCAAAACAAATACCATGAGCACGAGGCAGTCACTTAAAATTTGATCAGATCAGTCTTGTGCCATTGCGCAGCCAGTTCCCTGTCTCTGAAGAGACACTCCTACTCTGGCAGCCTTGGCGCTACGGGACAGATGCTTTCCATGCTGCATCCCATAACCCTTGTAACAGTCCATCCTACTGTGCTCACCTGACCACAGGCTCCTCCTGAATCAGCCAGAATGCTGACATGCTGTTATCTCAATGAAAATGGGATTATCCCATCTTTGCTGTGCAACTGTCCCAAAGAGCAACAAATCAGAGAAAGTACTTCAGTGGAGCTCTGCCTGCCTTCTGGTGTTGTCTCATTTGGAGGCAGACAGGGAGTCAGATGACTTTCTCAAAATTGTCAAAGTATTTTTTTTCCAGTTGAAAATAAAGCATACAGGCATAAGTCCCATTAATTCAGGCAGCAGCATCTTTTGCCATCCCACCAGCATCCGGCTGTTAAGGGAGATTGCTAGGGAGATAGGGTTGTCCTATCTGTAAATCCCCAGAAAGCATAGCAGCTTCTTACAAAGGAATTAAAAAAAAAAATTAATGACCCCATAGTGCAATGCACTCTCTCACATGTAAAAAGCCCATGATTTCACATCAGACAAGACATCATCATAATCACAGAATCAGAATCATAGAACGGTTTGGGTTGGAAAGGACCTTAAAGATCATCAAGTTCCAACCTCCCTGCCATGGGCAGGGACACCTTCCACTAGACCAGGTTGCTCAAAGCCTCATCCAGCCTGGCCTTGAACACCTCCAGGGATGGGGCATCCACAGCTTCTCTGGGCAACCTGTTCCAGTGCCTCACCACCCTCACAGTGAAAAATTTCTTCCTAATGTCTAGTCTAAATCTACCCTCTTCCGGCTTATACCCACTACCCCTCATTCTGTCACTACACTCCCTGACACAGAGTGCCTCCCCATCTCTCCTGTAGCCCCCTTCAGGTACTGGAAGGCTGCTATTAAGTCTCCTCAGCGTCTTCTCTTCTCCAGGCTGAACAACCCCAACTCTTTCAGCCTGTCCTCATAGGGAAGGTGCTCCAGCCCTCTGACCAATTTCATGGCAGTCCTCTGGACTCTCTCCAATAGGTCCAGGTCTTTTTTTATGCCGGGGGCCCCACATCTGAACACAGTACACCAGGTGGGGTCTTACAAGAGCAGAGTAGAGGGGGAGAATCATCTCCTTCGACCTGCTGCTAATGCTTCTTTTGAATCAATATAGTAAATAGATTCCTCTGCACCCACTGCAGAAAACATGCCAGCTGCATTGCATATACTTGCCTGGACAACATCTTACATTATTCTCTCTGCCTTTCCTTCTCCCCCAGGCTTGTTTGGTATAGAAGAATCCATCGGAACAATCATTGGGGTTGTGGCGGCTGGTATTGGAGGCGTAGTGGTTCTGATCATTGTTTTAACCCCACAGCTGAGAAAGTGCGTCCTCTGCATGAGACAAGGCTCTCAGCAAGGTAAGGAACACAACCTAAAATCTGAAAGATGAACTTAAGGAGGAATTAGCCATTTACTTACCTCTGGTCAGACAAGGCATTTGGTTCAGGAAATAAGTAGTGTGGATGAAACTAATAGGGCTGGCTCTCTATTCCATCTCTTTTTCAAATAGTTCTTTTTTTTTTTATGTTGCATAGAGCTTCATGCTTGGATCTAATGAGTTACCTATAAATAAAACAATAGGATCTCCCTTTATTGACACTTTTGGCAAAGAGTTGTTTAATGAGATGCTGCTTCTTCTTTTAATAAAATCCTGGGTCTCCTTCGGTTCTTTTAGGTTTATGCTGAAGGATGGTTCTTCCTCCCACCAACTGCATGCTTACATCCATATTCTTGTACTGCTCACATATAGAAAGCCTGTGGTGGCCTAAGCGTATGTTTGAGGTGCAGTTTGTAAAGCCCAGTAATATCTTTTATTAGATCAGCTGATCAAGTTGGGAAAACTAGACATTTTCGTCACACATGAGCCAAAGAAATGAGCCAAGAAGAGGCTGATGTAGTCAGAAGCTCACCTGTTTTTTTCCAGCTCTGTCAGCTGGTCTTGTTAGAGCAGACTGCCACTGAAGGATGGATTTTGAAACAAGCTTAGTTCCCATTTTGTGCAATCCAAGATGTGGTCTACGTTTCACACTGAGCTCAGCTGACTTTTTGCTTTCAGAGGGGAGCCATGTGATTTACACCTCTTCTCCCAGCACTCAAAAATCTTGCTCGGCCTCCTGAAAAAAAATCACCTCCCTGAAGGGATGAAGGAAGAGGTACTCTTGCCATTCCCTGGAGCGCTGCCGCCACCTGATGGCCAGCCTGGCGGGGACAGGGACACGGCCGGGAGCTCTGCCCCTGCTTGCCGGGGAGGGTCTTCCAGCCTTGCTGAGAAGAGCACCCGCACCACTAGGGTGATGCTGCTACCCACGCAGCATCATCCCTTTGCAAACCTCCTTCATGATCAGAGGTCACAACTTCTTTAATTGTCAGCAAGCCTTGGAAGAGTTTATTGTGTTGCAATAACTCTGTATCGTTCACTTCTTCTCTCGTTTCCTTCTTGCTCAGCGTAGCTTGAGGTACAGCATTGCAGGAGTTGCTGGAAGATGCAAAGGCTGCATATGGAACAACTTGTGATGCTTCATAAGCTGAAGACGGAGCTCTAGATGGAATAAAAGCGTTTGCCTCAGTACATCTTGTCTTTGGCTTTTTTGTTGTTGGGGTTTTTTTGGGGTTTTTTTTTGTTGTTTTGGGGGTTTTTTTGTTAGTCTGTTTCTTTTTCCTGCAGCTTTGTCAGCCACAGTAGAATACTCAGCAGCTTCCTGCAGTGAGAAGCAAAACAGCCTTTTGTAAAGGAATTTGTATTATCACCTGCCAAAACCCCACTTTGCTTGGTCACATACCTCTTGCTCTAGACTCTTACGAGGTACTTTGGGTCTTTCCCTGCCATTACTGTTTATTTTTAACATGGTTCTTGAGGTCTTTCAGCTGTGCTTTAGAAGAGATAGAAGCTCCCCAGCTCCTCAGCTGCTAAGATCTACCTGAGGAAATCAAATGTGTTGCTTCTGGGGGTGCAAGTGTGGCTCCCATCTGTCTGTGCCTCTCGGTGTAGAGGCTCTGGTCCTGTTGGCTTGCTCCAGCGTACAGGCTTGTAACGGAGAGGCAAAGAAGGTCCACTTAAACATAATCACCCCTGGCTGAAAGAATGGGATTTTGTTTTATTCTTGCCAAAAGGAAATGTAATGTTTCAATATAAGCCTTCAATACCCTTAAAAAAAGGAGAGATGGAAGATTTGCTTATGTGACTGATGTTATCCACAGCCCATTTCCTGACATGACAATAACTGATTCCTAGGTGGTCAGCGACCAGGGGTATGCCAATACTTGTATAGGAGAGCAGCATATCAGCCCTGCCAGTAAGCAGTATGTTCTTCTGCAATGTATGGGTGTGCCAACTAGTAAATTTGGAAACACTTGCTGGCTTTGCAACGGTGATAGCCTGGTGTAACTCTGCTTGCTTTGAACGTGCCTCAGAAGTGTCCCCAGTGCTGTGAAGCAGGAGTATGAGGGATGAGACAGCTGGCTATAGAAGCTAAGAAACACACCCACACGCACACACCCTCCCGCAAGAAAGGATGGAATCCTCCCTTGGCCCAGACTCTGCTTTTCCTTTTGGTAGGAAGCGGAACACCTCCCAACACAAATGATAAATAAGGAGGCACCCTCCCTCTTTGATGTCCCCACTCTTCCTGCAGGTCCAGGAAAATAAAGTGGGTCACTCGGCTTCCAGACTGGTATGCCTCGGGTATTCAACAGCCATGTGTATCTTTTCACAGAGATGTTTTTATTAAAAAAAAAAAAAAAAAAACCACAAAAAAACAAACAAACGGTCCAGCAGAAGTCCCTAAATGTTGTCCAGATCATGTGTAAATATGTGGGAGCTGAAGGTCAGGCAATGCAAAAGGACAAAAAAGCCATTTGGTGACAGGTAATGTGTTTGTTCTCACTAGCATACTGAACCCTCAGTCTCTGCAAAGGCTGCTATCAGAGCAGGATCTTGTCCTTACTTCAGCATGTATGTTATCCTGTCTCTTGTCCTAATAGAAATTCTCTCACACCATTGTTAGCTCTGGTAAAAGAGGTAAAATTTTATTCCAGCACCTTCAAATTCAAAGGGTTAGAAGAAAGGTCCCAAAAAGACTACTCTGCCCCCCCATATCTGAAATGGCAGGTGGGATGAGTCTGTCCACATAAAAAATCTGGCCAGAGGATGAATTGTGGGTTGTACGGGGCTGCTCCCCAACACTTGGCTGCTTCTTGGTCACACAGGCACACCATTTTTTCACATCGGTCTGTCAGGTTATCTGCAAAAGAAAATGTGAGCAGAGGATGAGAGATTCTGTATTGGACAAAGGCAAGAAAAAAGTTTGAAGTGGAACAATTCCCTGACAAAGCAATTCTTGGGGACTAGAGGCTGTGGGAGTGGGAAGAGAGAAGGACCAACACGTTGTGTTTTGTGTGGATCTGACCCTCTCCTGTCCAGTCTCTGTTAACAGGTCTGAGCTTAATTGTGACCCAGAGCACCAGAAAGTAGCAGCTAAATATAAATTAGCAATGCTTATAAAAGCCTGCCCAGTGCAGAGCAATCCCTGCTTCTAGAGCTGTGTGAACAATGGGGGTTTATTTCGGTGGCCAAAGCTAAAAAATAAAAGTATTTTCTCTTAGCCTGAGCTAAAAATAATCCGTTTTCACTCAGTCAATCAATTTCCCTTCTAACTCCTCCCTCTGCAAATCAGACCAATTTCAAAAGAAAAAATGCTGCTTTGAAAGGAAGAGTCTCACGGAAGGACATTCAGAAACCTGAGGACATAGGAGCACCCACTGGGCATCCTTCACTTGTGCTCCATGAGTTGCTCTTACATCTCTCTGATCGCAGCAGAGGATCCAAGGAACTCCACAGCAGGGTCAGGTACCTGATTTTTGAGTCAGCAGCTAATGAAGTGGATCAAAATCATACACATGGAACTATTTAGAATGGAATTACATGACTACATGACTAGGTAAGGACCATAAGGAACATCAAAACAACTAGTTGAGCTACCTGCATTGCAAATGACTGATTTTGGGTTAATGAACCCATCCCACCCATAAGTAGCTATAATGCACCCTTGGGCTATTATTAATTCAAAGCACAGTGCCTTGTTTATTTGAGGCTGCTACTATAGATGAACTAACACCCGCCAAACCCAGCACTAGGCAACGTTTAAAGTGTAACTTTATGCCAGTGCACGTGAGCTTAGCTACAAAACCAGCAGCAATGAGTATAAGAATCCTTCCAGATTTCACTGGACTCTGCTAGATCAACCCTGTATCTGATTAATAAGAAGAGCCCGTATTTCCTAAGCTTTTCTGAAAAGAATCACTTGTTTACAGTAAAAAGTGTTTCAAGCATCCCACTGATGAGGACTCAGTGCTAAGTCTGTTTTTCTTAGCTGCCACTCCTGCCTGATTTTCTCTTTGTCCCTCTGCTTCTTGAGTTCTTCCTATGCCATGCCCACCACTGTCCATCTAATGGGAGTACAAGAGTCTGGATTGGCAGTGATTTCTGTTAGAGCAGAATCAGGTTTTTGACAGCCCGCACACCTTACAGCCTTTTCTGTGTTCCAGATATTTATTGAATGGAGTTGGCCTGCATATGATAGAATATCTGAACTGAAGAATATGATTTTGCCCATTTTTTTAATTCTACAAACAAAACTGCATAACAGTAACAAAAGGTAGGGAGGAAAAGTCCCAGGTAAAATGAGTTTCTATTTCATTTCCCTGAAAAAAAATCTGTGCTTATGATTCAGTGCCAGGCAACAAGCACTTATTTCCTCTTGCACCAAAAGGACAGTGCAAGCAGTTCTGCTCCTAGTGTTTCTGGACATTACCCTAGGCCCAGCAAGCAGGCCTGGAAATTTAATTCTTCATCCATTTTGTTTGAATGGGATCAGACATTATACCTTCACACCTTGCTAAAACCTGCTGTGCTGTAGCCTGGGGTAGGAAACTTGCCTTCAGACCACATTTCTACTGTTCCTCCTCATGGGGGATGTCAGGGGAAGTGAAGCCTGCTGAGGGCTTGCAGAGAACAGTTGATGGACGCATCTCAGGCCTTGCCTGGACATCAGTTAAGGAATTAATGGCATTTGTTTAACTAATGCTTGTTAGCAAGATTGGAACAACTGCAGCCCAGTGCACTCTGATGGGACATATATGGCACGTCTCATGGACTCAAAGATACGTCTCACATCCACAACTATGATCCTTCCTTCACAGGAAAAAGAAGCAGGACCTTTTTTTTCACATCAAAATAGCTAGTGGAAAATTTCAGCCAGCTACAGAAATATGGGTAAGCAGGAATGAGAGCAGTTATACATTAAAGCATTACGCTCCTTAGCCAGCACTTTGTATTTAATAGGGTGTTCTGACACTTCAAAAAGAGCAACCGCAGATGTGTTGTGCCACATCCTGTATCTGCTGGCACATTTTCAGCTGTTAGAGAGGCTCAGGATTGCACCAGTAGAATATGGTCTTCTGACAAGTTAGAAACAGTCTTTTAACGTTCAAGCAAGCAGCTTTGATGGTATGGGGACAAGTTTTCCTCTCACATGTTTCTTTTCAAACTTTCAAAGTGTTCTACAATGGATTTTGCCATCAGGGACTCTTTTTGAGACATAGAAATAGAAGTGACACATTCTAAGACACAAGTCATCTGGTGTATGTCAAAACAAACTGGTGCGAGCCACTGGTGGGCTGTGACTGTGCAATTCAAGACCTTCATGACTGGGTACCAGCTGCAGAGCTGAGCACAGCCTACACTTGCTGTATGCCTGCAGCACTCAACAGCATTTGACTTTACAAGTTTCAAAATCCCAGCTGGAGCCCTCGGGCTTTAGACTGGAGTCCTACATGAGGCAAAGATGCAGGCTGGCACCCTATTTAACCTTTCTTGTGTAATGGCATGGCTCTTTTCTAGCAGCACATAATGGTAAGTAAAACAGTGAACAGTCCTTCTGGAGGGAGAGCCAAAAGCGCCACAGGAAGACCACCCCTGCAGAGGTGGTCACAGGCAGACCATTGCACAGCTTTGGGAAGGTGTTGGTAAGGAGCAGGTGTGCTTAATGCGGGTGAGGAGACAGCCTCCAGAGAGGCATCTGCATCCTTGCCAAACTGAGATGGCTTGTTGGCTCTGTGGCACCCACTCCTACTCTTCAACCTGGGGAGGACTCAGGTTACCTGGGATGGGTGGTGCTGGGGCTCCAGCCTTCCTCCCAGCTCCCACTGGGGACTCTTGGCAAGCCTGGTAATCCAGGCAAGGGGTGGGAAGAGAGCTCCAAGGAGAACAGGCATTGCCCAAAGCAGCTTCAAAACCATTGTAGCATACACAGACCTGCTTCTGAGGCCCACAAAGCTCATAGGTCAGCCCAGGCGCCTGCAGAGGAGGGAGCAAAACAAACCCAACGCATGAGACCATTTCCTTACCGCACCGCACGATGTTCTGCTCACATGCCCACTGGTACCGCTGCATCTTGGGGCTGCAGCCTTCCTTCTCTGCCTTGTCATAACAGCAGTCATGCCTATGGCAGCACCTGGAATAGAAT
The DNA here is from genome assembly GCA_013400615.1 of Syrrhaptes paradoxus. Taxonomy (NCBI): domain Eukaryota; kingdom Metazoa; phylum Chordata; class Aves; order Pterocliformes; family Pteroclidae; genus Syrrhaptes; species Syrrhaptes paradoxus. Next base: position 119,844 of record VZTO01009324.1, on the reverse strand, counting down.
AAAAGGTAGAGTTTGGGCTCAGGCATCTTGCATGTTTTGCTCAGGTTTGTTTGCATGTACTCCAGGAGTGCTCCACTCACACACCACTTAAAACAGCAATGTTTGCACCAGCCTGTCAGTAAATCATCTGTTGATGAACCAAGCATCCTGGCATTTCTTTGAAAGCTCACATGGCTCAGGAGCTCATTAATGCCATATTTGCTCCCATGACCACCATCCTTCTTCTTTGGAGCTTTTGCCCTCAGAAAGGCAGATGTGGTCAACACACAGTAAACCCACTCACTGAAATGGAGCTGAAGCATTACTATGAGGTACGTGACCATGGCCCACTGGCTTTAGGCTTAGACCCATCTCAGAATTTGGAGTCAGGATGGTGACACTGCTTGGTAACACCAAGCCTTCCTTGGTGTTACCAAGCAGTGTCATCTCGTCAGTGGACTTGGACCTGTCATGTGCTCTTTGGCCCATGCAGTTTCTGAGAGCTGGCTACAAACTCATCAGCCTCAATGGTGGTATTCATATCAGTTAACTTCAGATCCTTAAATGTCATATCATCATGCTGCAGAGATCTAACATAGGTGAAAAACATGTCATTTGAAAGTGCAATTGCTTTTCATTGGCCATAGAGGGGGCTGAGGGTGACTAGCTCAGCTCATGATATCTGTCCTACAGACTAATCAGTGAGATAATTCCTACTATCAATTTATTCAGAATTTATAGAAAACTTCACCCCAGTTGAGTTTTATTCTGGTAGTTTAGTGACTCAACATACCAACAACCAAGAAAATATTCAGCACTTAAAGATGTTCTCCACCAGATGATAAAGGCTGTTTGAGCAAGGATGCAAGGTCAGAGGCTGAAGGCATAGAGGAGTGAGCCCCTGCTTTTCCAGAAGCTGTCCCTGCAAGATCACTGGGACTCTACAGTGAAACCACTCTACTAATTAGGAAGCATTGAGGCAGGCTGATCTTAGGAGTAAAAGAGCAGATAGCTTTTAGAGAAGCTCTTGAGTCCTAGGTGTGAAAGTCTTCAAGGCATGGATGACCTGCCCAAAAGGGAGCATGGCTGTGCTGGCTGCCCAAATCCAGTTGAAGACCTTGATCATTATCTTCAAGGCCTGAAGTCATTAAAAGTCTGTGATGCACTCTGGGATCCACCATTATATCCCTCTGGAAAAGTGGAAGAACCCTGCAAGAAGGATAAAGGTCCCTTGTGCAGGAAGTGGGGCTTCTCCAGAGACCTGTTGGGAGCTCCTGATACCTTACCTGAGAGCTCCCAAACATCACGAACTTCATCACCCTCTGCTGCAGGAGGATTTTTCCCTTTTAGAAATTGGTTTATGATATGAGGGCTGGTGGGCTGTGTGAGGTGACAAAGCCTAGGAAAAAACCCAAACAATTTTTGAAGTGCGGGGAAGAAGATCCACCACTCATGCAAATTCTAATAAAATGACTGGAAGTAGATCAGGTGAATCCCGTGAAAGAGACAACAGAATCAGAACAGTCAGATCAAACTGGCCTTCAAGTAACCCCTGTAATTACACACAGGCTGAATTTAGTCCAGTGTGCTTTCCCTACTGACTGAGCTCCCAGTTTAGTACTTAAACTAGCAATTTCATCCCACAGATGAGTCTGCAAACTAAATGCCCTTTTTTTCTCAGCTTGCAAAGGTGGAACCTGTGTGATGATTATGACCAGACTACTCACTGCATTGTGAAACCTAGAAATGTAAGTTAGCAGTAGCAGTCTCTCCCTCTGTGCCAGCTCCTCAAAGGACTTCAGAATGGGACTAAGCCCTATCGCTTATATGTATCTAGAAGTTTTCCCATGAGGAGTTACAGCAATTGCTGTAACTGTGAAGACAAGACCCTATTCAGCTCATGGAACCGGTTATGTTGGACATGACAGCAGTACCAGCCTATGGATCAGATCTTTGTTGGTCCAGTAACATTTCATTCCTGGGCTTGTCCTGAAGAAGTGAGAAGTGAAAGGCCAAAGGAGAGAAGAATTCACAGCCTTGTGGAAAGTGTGAAAGTCTCACATTTCTTCAACAAATGAGCTCCTGTGCAATGTGCCATATGATATGTCTGGGATGGACTATGGCACTGAGCTACATACAACTGGGGCATGTGTCACCTGGAGGAGTTGCTGTAGCCCAGGACACCCTGGCTAATGTACCTGAAGCTGCAGCACAGCCTCATCCATCCTCAAGGAGGCAGCAGGCAGAGCAGGCCCATCATGGGTGTCTCCTATGTGGGACACAGAGCACAAGAGGACAAGGTCGAGAGCCAGGAATCAGGCTGAGCTGAGGCAGAGTGCCAGCTGTAGAAATTGTACGTTTTGTGAAGTCTGGGGAGTGAATCTGTAGTCAAATCAGTAAAGTTGGTGTCCATGATAGAGGACTGTAGGGAGAAGGAACAACACAAAGGTAGACAGGCAAAGCAAGGAGTTACGAAACTGTGTGCCAAGGCAATGAAATTGCTCTTCATGGAGAGCCAGAGGGAATAAACAGAAAAATAGGTAGGAGAAAAGTGAGGAAAGATCTTGGAGGAGGCAAAAGATGGTCTATGAACCAGGTAAGGACAACCAAAAGAGCAATACTGAGGTGTGCTAGCCAGCTGTGAGCACCTGCTGCTCTTTAGTTGGCTTGACAAAATCAGGGAGATTGCATAAATTCTGCAGGACCACAGGATCTGGGGCAAAATTCTGCTTCTGCTTACGCCATCACCTCCTGATGATACCCATAACAGCACAGGGGTGACAAGTAGCTTACACCAACACAAAGCAAGAAGACTTTGGTTCGTATTTTACAAACATCTCTTTCAGATGCTCTGAAAGAACAGCCAGGGAATGAAGAGTAAGGAAACCTATTGCTGTCCTTTGCCACCTTTGCTGGTCCTGTCCAGTCTGGAAATGCCCTTTCCTGCACCTGGGTCAGAGCGTGGTGTTAAGATTTTAATAACCTGCAAATGGTCTGCTAGACCAATGCAAACAGAGTCAGACAGCACTATGGCAGAGCACTGGTCAACCTCCATGGAAAACAAATACAACCATGTCTTCTAGTTAGTAATCAACCTATTCATCACATCCGGGCTATGAGACAGCCCTAATGGCTACAGACAGCTCTGGCTGGCCTGCAGGGATCAGTTGGCCAGACCCCCCGCCCCCCATTAAGGTAAGAATTTGTCATGTTGTGTTTGTCACATTAGCAGCACAGCCACCACTGTGTGTCCTCCTTTAACTCAGCAATTGAGGGGAAATCTTCCTCTTCCCTATGAGTTTGCCAGGACTGAGATGAGCCATATACGCCACCCTGCTTTTCACAGCATTAGGTGTTTTCAGGGAGATGTTGAACACTTTCAGGTTCTGCTTTACAAAATGGGTGTTACAGCAAGCTGGGGGAACAGAGGGGAAGGAGAAACAAATCTGTTGACTTTATGCGGAAGAGATGCCATTATGTCTTGATGTGATGGGACTGTGAGAGTAAAACGAAAGGGAAAAGATAATTACTGACAAGATCACATCAAAATCAGTGCGTAGAATAATCTTATAATCCTTATAAAAGGATTAACCTCACTATGGCCCCCTTTTTTTTCCCCCACAAAGGAGAGATTCTTAGAAGCACTCTAGCCCTGTCTAGACAGATTGACTGAATTACTCACAAGAAAATTACTCCTTTTGTAAGGGTATCAGTAAAAAAACCTAGAAGTGTCAAGGGAGTGAATCATCTCAAACACTGTCACTCAAGGCCACTAGTTTTGCCACTCTGCTTCTTTCTGTTTTAGAATGGCAAATATGGAAAATAATGTGGTCACTTTGACGGGCATGGGGAACTCAGCCACACTGATTTTTCCAGTAGTTCTCAGTAACAGATATCAGATGATTCCTCTAGAAAACATAAAATGGAAATTTTTAGAGCTAAATCTAGTGGGGCATTGCTGATTCTTTGCAGCTAAGCACCTAACTAAAACCTTTCTCTCTCTTTTTTTTTTTTTTTTGCAGCCAAGCATAGCAGCTAAGGAATAATAATGACTGCACTGTAACAGATCAAGCCTCCTTTTTACAAACTGTCTGGTATTTTGAGGTGTTTACAGTTGCAGAATCTCATTTTCTGTCATTAGGGTAAAATCCACATCCCACGGAAACCAAGCAACAGCAGAAACACCAGCTGATAAACATGTGGCCGTATTTTAATCTGTCTGCATTTCAGGAGTGTTGACTAGTTGCATCTCCCAGAGTTGCCTAAACTTGGGGGTGTCACTTGACCTCTATGTAAAACAGCCTTTAAGTGGCTCTGCTCAGCCCTTTGGTAAAATAAGTACTCCAGATAAGTGAATTCTGTGTTTTACTTTAAAAGCCTGATTATGAGAGTTGATAAAAGGCTAATAAACAAGTTTACAGATACTTCTGTAGATGGTGATAAGCAGGTGAAGAGATACTACTGAAAATTAAAAGAGATCTCCACACCTGAAAGCTATGACATTTTGTTGGCAGTTACTCATTATTTGTAAGTCCCATATTGACTGTTCTGTAGATGAAATGTTTCATAGATACAAACCAGGGACAGGGCTTTGGGAGGGAAATGTCTTGCTGCATTAATGAAGACAAGTTTTAAGGCACACCTGCTCTTTTATGCCCACAGAGGAGTTCGCCTTCAACCTCAGCATCTTTTCTTCCTTTTTTTCCTTCGTCCTGCCAATTCAACAAAGCTTGGCTTTGGAGCAATGTGAGATGTCTCCAACAGCTGGCTATTCTGGAAAGCTTGGTTTCCTTCCCAGTGAGCTGCACACTGCCTTCACCTCTGCTAAATGCAGCGCTTGCTAATTGGTAACACTTGGGCTGCTGACTACAGATAAACAGATAGACCTATGTGCTCTTGTCTTTGAGGTTTAAAACCAGACAAGATTGGTCAGAGCACACAGAAGTCCACCATGCTCAAGATTTACATGTATGCTAATCTCAAAGCACAAGAAAGAAACCTTTGCTTGCAACACCTCCTAGACTCATTGCTTTTAGCCTCGGGAACAAGCACAGCATCTTCTCCACTGACAAAGAAGAGGGGAGATAACACCATGTCTCTACCCTCTACACTTCATTCAGTGTGAACTAAGAGGCAATGAAGGCAACAGGTTTGATTACTCTTTGCAATGATCTGGATTTCTTCCAGATGATAAACAGTGATACTCCCATTGCTGCCATTTTCAGGATCTGGGTGAAATAACCCTCCAAACACCTTGGTCACTCCCCTTTTTTTAAGGCAGGGTTTGCTCTCTATGAATAAACATGCAGCTATTTCATGAAACCATACCCTGGTTCCTCCTTTGCCCTCCACCCCACCTCTCATCCGGAAGGTGGTTAAATCTTCATTCGAACACCAACGGATACGTGGGTTCTCACTCACAATTGCCCAATGCTGAACATATATATTAAGTTCCCCTTCCACAAGGCAGTAATGAGTCCATGGAGTCACGGGAGTAGGAACAGGGAAGACGGGAGATCTGCACTGCCTCTGGACACGCAGCTGAGGTTCTTCTTACCAGTCTGTTTTATCTTTAGGCCAGCCTTGTCCTCCCAGTCCACAGTAGCATCCATAGCCAACATAAGCCAAAGGAGACCGTCCTGTGCCGCACGATATAGCTCCTGCCAATTCAATGATTCCTCGGGTGCGTAGTGAATGGGGTTTTTCCAAAGTACCTTCCCAAACTGCAAAGACAGGACATGGCTTCACACAGGGATTAAACACACCTAATGCTGATTTTCTTAAAGTCCTTAAAGGGGGATTTTTTTGGTCTTGGCTTGTTGGTAGGGTGCAGCCTTGACAATCTAATTAGTCTTTAAATTCACCCTGCAAAGGGGACTGTGCAGGGGCCTTACCTGAGGGCTGGGCTATCCAGGAGGTGGATGCTCAGGGAGTTCAAGTCAAGGAAGACTTACTAGCTCTGGTGTGCTAGTACGTGATTGCAGCTATATCGCATCTGAGAGCAGGGTGCCCAGTTTTGCACATCGCAGAACCCAAGCTGTTAAGCTTTGCAGGGCCTGTGCCAGCACCATGCAGAGCCAGCTGGGCTTCACTGCACTCCAGAGCTCCCAAACCTGGGAAAGTTTTCCAGCTACTTTGTGGTCCCAAGGGGGACAGGGAGCAGCAGAAAACAAGCAGACAGCCAGACCTAACCTGGGCTCCATGGAAAAAAAAAAAGGTTTCTGTGTTGCCCAAGAGGTCTTATATTATCTGAGTTTCCCCTCTTGTTTAGGATATTTTAACCCATTCTCCAGATGGCAAAGAGCTGACAGTACTGTTCATTTGCATAAAGGAATAGCTGCTAGTCCTCGACCTGTAAGTTATGCTCTGTTTGTGCCTGTGTTAGCTAAGATGTATGTATATCAGCTTTCTTTTAAGCCTTTGAAACTGCTGGCAACACTTACATCCGCTTCCGTTATTACATTCCATTTAAGTCATAACATCGGGTTGGCTGCATCACTTTGGGAAAAAAGTAAAAGGAGCTCTGTGTCAGCTGAAGTGTGCAGATGGCCACCCAAACCTGTCTGGAGCTTTATGAGTTACAAGTCTTTCAAACAGTGTTGTGATTTCACATGTTAATTTGCACATGTTTTAGAAACCACAGACTCTACCTTGCAGTAACTGTTACAGAAACCACTGTGATGCTCAGCTGCAAATGTTGATGCTTATCACGACAAGAGAGGAGTATGTCCTGCCTGGGTTTACTGTGAAGGACCAAGTGTACTTTGCAAGTATCAAACCCCTCAGACCAACAGCCTAAACCATCCACTCATCCCACCAGTGCACAGCCGCTCTGGAAAGAAAAGCCTGCTGAAACAGGGGCACTCTGCAGCAGGCTTGGATACAGAGGGAGGTGAAACCTGGGGGCTGCGATCCCACCACCGAAGCTGCTTCACCACCTGCCCCCTGCTATTGCGGCATGCTTGACCTCTTCAAAGTGCTGTGCAAACATGGACTAATTAATCCCCTAAACCACCCAAGGACTCACTACTATTATTAAAACAGTTGCTTTCCTTTTAAAACCTAGCCTCTAATCCCCTTTTGCTTGGGCCTCTCCCCTTACCTCCTGGGCTGGCTCACTCTCCCACCCGGATCCAAACCCCCGGCAAGGACAAGGATGGTCTGTCCCCGTGAAGGACAAGGCAGGGCTTTGCCCCCTTTCTGCAAACCGAGCACTCAGAAGGAATGAGCACAGCCCTCCACCCTTTTTGCCCAGGTGATCAGCATCTCGGGCAGTCCCAGCATGGGGTTTTGCACAGCCTCCTTGTGCTTCCCAGGGCATTCCTTGGGGATTAAATGCACATTCCTGGAAAAGCAACCAAGCCTCTCACCTAAACACTACTTGAGTGTTCAGGTTTCACGCTCAAAACACATAAGGTGAGTGTTATTTGAGACTAAAGAGACGACCTATTTCCCTTGTCTAAACAGCGATGGTTCTGGAGTTAGAAGCGGGCTCTGCTGTCAGGCACCCCAAGGGAAATCAGCAGCAGTGAGCTGCTCTGGATTTTGGGTTAAAAAATCATACTTTTCCAACATGCTTGAGTTTGCAGACCCCACAAAGGTTTCAATGGAGACAAAAACTTCTTTGTAGGCATCCAAGCCTCCTGACGAGCAGTTTGCAGGTTTTTTTTTTACTGTCTTTCACCAACCTGACCGCTGGACTTGGTCTGTTGGCTGCTGAAAACAGCTGAGGCTGGTGTAAGGTAACTGCACCTCACCCAGAAAAATAAAGGCCATTCTTCTTTTAAGGATATCTCTGAGGATCAAGGAACTGTAATTACAGTGCAGAGGTGCTTATCAAAGCAGAGAGAAAGCCCCAAAGGAAATTGAGTCCAAAAGACAGCACTTAGGGCTGTGCTCTGTGAGAGCTTGAAATAACACGGGCATCCAGGCAGACTCTGATGTTCCTGTTTTGTTCTTTGAAAGTCGGCTGGGTTTTGAGCCAACGTGGGTCACTGCAGCTGAGAGGTCAGCTCCAGCAAAGTAGGTTTCAATATTCAGGTGCACCGCTAGTAACTTGACCAGGAACTGAAATTGCTTTTTCTATGCTGGGCAGCCAAGCCAACACAGCTGAGAAAGCCTTGAAAAAGTCCAAGTCTCCACAGCAGCCTGGATTTAGCCACATCTCCCATTAGGAACATGCCCAGTCACTAGTTATACTACTAACGGGGCACCTCAGCGGAGAACATACCTGTAGGGAGGTGGCTCTGACAACTTACACTTTCTATTTCCTCCTTAAACAGGCAGCCTTTGCTATAGATTAAGGCAAGGTTTTGGGTTTTATTTTAAAACTGTACTGCAGATATAACCTCAGATCTGCCACTTTAGTGTCGTGTTGCCTCTGTGTGTTGGGGCTTTATGTTAGCAGGCATTTATGGCTTTTTTAAACAGGGTTTTAAAAAAATTATTTTCAATTCAGACGAATTGAAAACTGTTTTCTCCATGGTCACTGGTATAAAAAGAGGGAAGAAACACAGACGCCAACAGCTTCGTAGCAAAAAGCTATCCAAAAAGAAAATGACCCATATTTATACAGCCGCAGCTACAGAAACCACCAGGGAAGCAAAGCGGGCAGGCAGCTCACTTACACAGCTCCTTGCTATAAAGCTGAAAAGAGGCAAGTGACACTTTTTTTTCCCACTTGGCCAAACCACACTGAGGTGCCTGCTGTGAAGTGGGCAAAGCTGACAACAAGGGGAGAGATTGTCACAGGATGGGGGGAGGCATGGAGAGGGACTGAGAGCTGGTACTCACCTGCCTGAAGCAGCATCAGCATCAGCAGCAGGCGGGAGCCCATGGGCAGATTGCTCCTGTGCTCCCGTACTCTGGGGTTCAGCAGCACCTCGCCGTGCTGCCAGCTGAGCCGAGCTGTGGGTGTACTTAACAATCCTCCCAGGCTGCTGCTCCAGGTTTTATATATACATGGCTTTGTGCCCATCTGAAGTGAAACACCCTCTTCTGCAGCGTCCCTGAGCCCCAGCCCAGGTCCAGTCCATTCCCGCAGCGAGCTCCTTGCTGCCCTGGGGAGAGGGCAAAGGCTGGCTCTGTTTGCCTGGTATCCCCTTTGGGAGGGAGGGGTTGCTGGAAGGGCATTAGGGGGCCCTGGGACAGCCCCAGACACCCAGCCTAAGCCGGGCTCCTTCTTTAAGCTGTTTGCTCGTAGACCCTGGTTAACCTCTGAGCAGCTGCGGGAAAGGGAAGCCTGCAACCGGGCTTTCTGTGGCTTGGGCTCACTGCTGTGGCGTCCCCCTGGCAAGGATTTTCTCTTTTTATAGATCACTCTTTCCAGGGTGACTTTTTAAAAATTATTTTATTTTAAGACTGATTATTTTTCATGTTTAAAAAAGAAGAGACAAAACTGTAAAAGTCAAACAGAAAGAATACTGTTAGGTGCAAGTGTCTAATTATGAACTGACCAACAGAGCTAAGTCTGTGCCACTCCTGAGGGAAAAATACCCTCTTGGCCTCTTGCTGCACCTGACCAAGACCAAGTGATTTCTTAAATACTCGTCAGTATGTGAGTCCGAGTCACAGCAACAGACCAATGTCTGGGGACAGTCCCCTGGGGCCAGCCATGCTCTGGTCACACTGGGCAGATGGATGAAGAAGGTGACCTCATGGTCACACAGACTCCCCTTGTGCAGGGCAGCAGGCAACATGAGCTGGAGGGATGGCCACGGTTATTTTGCCTTTGGGGTTCAAACAGCTTCACCCAGCTCTCCAGGGCTTTAAAACTCCTGCTTTGCTTGGTACAGCAGCCATTCACCTTGCTGGGGTCTAAGCATCTGCCCCTTGCCTGGTGTGGGCAGGGTGAGCACAGCTGGATACTCTGCTGAGAGGCAGAGGAGGGGAAGAAGGCTTCACGCCCCTTCCCCTGCACAGCCTGAGCCCTTCTCAGAAGCACCCCTTGCCCAAGTTTCCCATGGCAAAGTTATGCCTCCCTTCTTAATGGTGTGGTTTTAAATATTTGCTTGCTAAATATTGGTATTCGAATCAAGGGTCAGCAGCAAGTCATTTATGGGGCTGCCTTCTGCTGAGACCAGCCCTGCCACAGCAGCTGGCACTCTGCTGAGCAAGAGTGCTACAACCTACAGCATGCATCGGTGTGCCTTTGATACAGGGCAAATACATGGCAGAACTGGGTAACACTCACAGCAACTGTGAGCCCGAAATCCCCTGCCCACCACCGCTGGGTGATGGGCCATGTGCTGGAGCTCATGGCTGCTCCACGCCCCAGCTGCTCCGCAACCTCGGAGGGGGCCAGGAGGAGCTGTGAGGCTTTCACCTCCTCCCTCAGAAACTCCCTTAAGTAATTGCACCTTTACTCAGTAATGGCACATCCTATGTACGTGAGCTGTTGCTGGCTAATATTTAACCTTAAGCATATAAGTTTACGGAAGGAGGATGCTGGAGGGTGGGTGTGGATGCTGTACAAAGAAGTCAGGCTTTGAAGCACTGTGTGGGGCCTGGCTGAACAAGATGCCCTGTTAGAGTAAGCTCCATCCCTGACAGATACCTGGTGGGTTCCGTTCTTAATTGGTGACCAAGGGGGATGTGTGAGGAACCTCTGTAGATGCTTTACAGGGTTCCCGGGGTACCCAAGGCCAGGGAACTGCCTTTAGGTGCCAAAAGTGTCTACTCTGCGACTTCAATTTATCAGAGTCATTTGGTTTTGAGAACCTACATTTAATCTTGTTCTTTCTTCCTGAATCATAGAATCATAGAATGGTTTGGTTGGAAGTGACCTTAAAGATCATCGAGTTCCAACCCCTCTGACATGGTGGAATCACAAACCTAATCAAAAAAAGGCATTATAAATTTCCAGACCACAAATTGATTCTATTGCTCCCTTTTTCACAGTCCCCTGTCCCTCCAAATAATAGATCAGTTTTTTGTCCCCTGTTCAGCAACAAATACAAAATAAAGAAATACAGACTCCTGTGATAGCCAAATGTATTTCAATGTTTGAAGAAGACTTCTGCAGGATATTAGGAAGGGATGCCCAAATTCAACCTTAAAATGGAAAGCAGAATTAATGTATGGTTTCCTTATGACTGTTTCATACTGTTGACTGGTGAAGTTTGTTATTTATCTATGCAATTACTGATTACTGTTGCCTAAATTAATCAGCATATTCATGAAATACTATTAAGTGCATGGTCTTACTGTGTTATGGCAAGTGCACTGGGATCATGAGGGCATTTTTATTACTGTTTAGGGAAACAAAATTAATTCCCTGATCCTGCCCCTTCACACGCATTTTGCATGTTACCTGCTTGAGCTCCACCTCGCACTAGTAGCCAGAGGCAGCACATGAGGGTGTTGGATATCGTCTCAGCAAATTTGGCTATACAGACTACCGGCTGTCTGAAACTGCGTGCACTAGAAAATTACTTTGAGCCTCAGGTCACTTGCATGGGGTGATCAATCCATATTGTGTGAGGGCTGTTTCTTCACATGAACTAGCTCTGTTGAAAACAGCATTCCCTTGGTTTACGCCACCGAAGCATCTGACCTTCAGGGATGATACTACTTCATGCTCTTGGGCTTCTTGTTGTTTAAAGACACTACTAGGGAAAAGTCTTCAGCTGAAGGGGAGAAGAATTTATAAGGAGTTCACAGTTTCTAACAATGTTTACTGAATGAGGTTTAAGATGTCAGATCTTCTTGTAGAAGGTGGGCTGTCCTTCATCCCACAGAGGCTATTCTTCCTCAAATGAAATATCCAGCCATCTCTGTGGATGTCACCATCAACCACAAGGTGAGGTCTCTGACCAGCACCAGCAGATTCAACGATGCTTTTACTGTCCAGGCAAAGGGGCATTCCTATGAGGGGCAGCGGAAGATTTCTTGAAATACTATGGGTGTTAGAGGTTCCCCAAAGGAACTGGCCCCCAGACTGACTTATAGGAGGATGATCAGTTCTAAAGGGAAACAAACTCCACATTATCTGCCCAGAGGAAAAAAATAAAAATCTAAGACTGACACATGATTTGTGGTGACACAACCAGATACAGAAGCAATAGAGTTAATATAGCAACAATAAGCAAACATTCTTATCTAATATCATCTTGCATGGAATGTCTGTCTGTCTGTGCTTTAGCGATGATACAGCCCAGTTAAACTTTGATGAGGAAAGACAACATTATTATTATTTTCAGTTTATAACTTAGCCCTAAAATGAAAGTTTTAAAAGTAGTTCCTGGTTTGAGCATATATCTCCTTGACCTTCACTGCTGCTGTGCGCCAGGTCACTTCTGAATAGTGAAGGTGGATGGCTCCAGCCTGCAGCACCCTCTCCAAGTCAGTGCCTGCTTTTGTCTGTAGCCAGTCACACACACACCCACACCCACACACATAAGCCTCACATGGAAGACCCATGATACCAGTTCATGCCAATGACTCTGAAGCCCACTAAAAAACTTGTTTTGATGTCTCCGTATTTTGAAGTCTGTTGTTTAAATTCATGGGCAGCCCTCAACAGAGCAAAATTACATTTTTCTCTTCTGGTTGTAAAGATAATACAAACAGAGGTGTGTTCATAGCTCCTCCTGGGAGACAGAGGAAGGGATGACCTGGGTGGGGAAGACATAATACAGATCAGGAGCACATAAAATTCTTATTCCGCTTTTGCAAGTACATTTCAACCCTGACTATTCTAGATCGCTATCCTCATTCAGCCCTGCCAGTATATTCCAGTGCTGTCTGCCCACGTAGTCTGGTATGTACTGAGTCATGTTCTCCAAATGCTGTCTGCTTTAGCTTCTCATTTCCCCATTGTTCAGGCTTCATTATTTTGCTTTTTTTTCAATTGCTAAAAGTTTTCCTGCTTCTGCACTTGCCATCTCACATCTCTCTCCTTCCACCTTTTGTCCCAATCTACCACTTTCACCTGCATCATGAATAGCTTGAAGACTCACACTGGTGTTATCTCAAGCCTCAGGTAACAACAGAGACAGAAAGTGCTTTTTTTTTTTTAAAGCCTGCGTTCATAACAGCAGTTGGTCCTGTCTAGATCAGGGAGCACTTGGGTTGGGAGCTCTGAATCTTCCCCTTTTAAGAGGATGGGCAAGTAGAGACTTCCTGAAGAAGATGTATGTTACGCTACCTCCACCCCGTTATCCAGACTGCTTTATTAAGACTAGTGTCTTTTATGTTTAATATCTGAGTATATAAAGAGAAAGCCAATAATGGGATGAATTTTAGGTGGTGCTCCTAATCCAATAGGAAATGTGAAATTAAGCATTCCTTGAAGGTATTACTAGGATGATTAATGATCTGCTTTCCTGTAGCCCTGTTGAAGGTTGGCCATGAGCTCAACGTTACTACTGTGGAGTTACCAGGAGGGGCTCTGGGGAACAAGGGTTTAGCTGCTCTCTTGACACCAACCAGCACTGCATATGGCAAGTTTTTAAGCATTCCTAGAATCCTTCTGATGTTAGTTAAGCTTGGGTTTTGTTAACCCGCACAGAGAGATACGATTAAGCTTACATTAATTAAAGTATTCAGTTGGGAAACTCTTTTTTACTATTTTCCCAGTCACAAGTTCAAACACTGTACTCTGCTTACACAGTTAATATCATTTCACGGGCCCTCCAAAATCTCTCTCTGTCTATACATGTACACACCCCTGCACTAATATTCATATTTGCCACTGCTACCTTGTTTTTGTTTCATGACTCATCACCTCTTTGCTGCCGTGGAAATTGTTGTCTTCCGGGTTTCATACTTGGTATATAAAAAGGTTTTGAAAAAAATAGAAGGAAAAAACTATCAGGATAGTCAAAAGAGCTCCACCTTTCAGGAGTAAAAGAAGAGATGGCTCTGCAATTTGTTCTGCTGGGGAAGGCAATGCTCTGAGGTGGTCATCATGGTCACACAGTTGGTTTGTGTTTCTTTCCTGTCTCACCAGTCCCCAGCTGAGGGCATGCTGCATGTATTATATCTCATCTTCAGGCTTTGTGCTTTTAGTGGGTAACTGATCACATCTGCAGTCCCAGAGAGAGTCCTTTTCTCCCTTACATGACAAGGATTTGTCTGATCAAAGCCTGTACCTTTGTGCTCAAGGACAGGTGAGGGCTGGATGCTGCTGTGGTCCGAACGCTGAATAGCCTCACGCAACCAACAGCTCTCAAGCCACAGCGAGGAACTGCCAACATGGGAAGCTCCCAACCCCATAGAGATCTTCTCAATTCCCAGTAACACTGCCTCTTTTATGTTGAGTAAATATTCCTGACAAGGCATTTTGGTTATAATTTCATGTAGTCTTTTGCTTACAAGTATAGGAAAATTTCAACCTTTATTACCTGGCCCTCCTGCCTGTTTCTCATACTAGTCCAGGTACTTACAGTAAACTTAAGACCACACAGAACGACATAATAATAATTTTAAGTGCTAATTTATCATTAGAATGTTATTGGTTGTGATGTCGTGGAACGAGACAGTAGGCTGTACCTGCTGAAATGCCTTATCGCTTCACGGATGCCAGTCACTGCTTGGGGGTTCAGGAGTTCACCCGGTTCCCAGTACACCAGGGAACTGCCTACAATAAGTGTGCTTGCATAGTTAGAAGGAAAAAGATCTGCAATGATAAAGAAGCGGGTAAATTCTTGTAGGGTGTTTGGCTTTCTAGGCTGGGCAGCAAGGAGTAGATCAGCTCTGTATAGCCCTAGTTAAAACTGCTACATTCAACATCAGTGCATGTTCCCACAGTTGAGCCACTCATCCTTCCCACTTTACTCCACTGTTGTGTATTTTCATTGTCTCTTTTCACATCTTGTCCCCATGCATATATCCTACTGCACATCAAATCCCTGATTTCTATCACAGTTATATTTGCACAGTAAAAGCTGCCTGGAGACAATCTTCTCATTCCAAACAACTCTGATATGTGTTGCAATGAGCTCCTGAATTCTCTGATGTAAGATTTAGTGAAGGTTTCATTATCTTCATAAGCGATGCTATATCAGACACTCGACCCATAGTGATGTTTTGGGAGATGAGGCTTCTCCTTTCTCCACTCAGAAAAACAAGTGTGAACACTGGTAAAGCTCATGCCACTTCTTTGCCCACCCACAGTTTCCTCCTGGCTTCTGCTTGGAAATTGGCTCACAGGTGGCTTGATTGATATTGACTCCTACTTCTATTGTGCTGAGGACAGAGATTTGTTTGTTTCTCAAATTCTCATGTTGTGCAGGCAGCATAGTACTACATGACAAGAGCTACAGACATGTGGGCTTTTTGTGGTGACTTTTCCAGACTTACGTGATAGACCCTGGTGATGATAGGTCTGCTGCAGTTATTGCTCAGACATTTCTGTTTTACTTTGTTGTCTCCTTCCAGCAGACACAGGAATCATGCAACCAGTTATCCTCACAGTCATATGTTAGAATGTCACCTACCATGAACATTAGTAACAGCTGCTGTGAGGGTTCATATATTCTGTAAATCAGGTCTCCAGGGGTGTTCTTAACCCCTCTGCCCAGTTACTAGTGCTCTTAACATGATAAGGGAGCACTCTATCCAAATGGCTGATACTCATCTTTGGCACCAAATTTTAAGAATATCGTGGCTTTTCCCTGTACCAAATCATATTTCTTTCACTGCATGCATCCAACAATCAGCTCTTCAGGGAGTATTGTTTAAATTGCTTGGGCCTAGGCAAACATGCATTTTGGCTGAGTTTCCCAGGGCTATGAGAGCTTGCCACTCGCTTAGTAAGTTTAACTGTAAATAAATATATCTATCAATCAAAACATATTTTTCAGTAATCTCTATATTTCCTGATATTTTAACCTTTAAATTTTTCCTTGGTATTGCCGCTTGTCTTTCCCTGGAGGAGTGATAGTTAGACCACTGTCTAGTTTAAATTCAGCTTGGCACGTTTGTTATTCACTCTTGCACACCACTGAGCACATCTCCACACATTCAAACCACTGCCAAATTGCACTTTTGGTGCTTTGCTTCCTGTTTGTACGGGGAGCATTTTTTTCCGAGACTACTGATGAATTAATTTTTGCCTATCTGCACTGTGTTAATGCCAGATATGACTAAAATCTTGTTTTCCACATCACTGCACACTTTAAAAAAAAAAAAAAGCTTTTCTTCCATTTTTGTCTCTGCATAACTTTTCAGGCTACAATTATTGTGCTTAGCTAGTAAAAGAATATTTTTGAATTTGCATTTCTTAATTCCTACATGTGGGATTGGGCAGAGGGCATCAAGTCTGAGTCTGAGTTTCTGCTCATCACTGTAGTTTTGTACTTGTGCATTTATTTTCCCCTGTATATTCAGGGCTCCCTTGTGCTATTTGCTGAAGTATCTCTGTACCACCACAGAGACCTTTAACTGGAAGCCTGATATTATCAGGCTAACGGCAGGGTGCACCGTGTAAAAGTAAGGACTGGAAATGTTCAATTGGCTGACACTTTCCCTTCACCAATATTTTTGTAAGTCTTCATAGGATAAAGCCTCAGACAAAGTGGTTTGCCAACCTCAATACACTACTACAATGTACAAAGCAATGTAATCCTAGCAATTAGATGTGTTGCAGTGATCCTTGGGGAGACACTTCTAAGAACCATGTACTAAGATTTTCTTTGCCTCAAAAGCAAACAAAAACTCAGAACAAAACAAACCCCACGAGCTGAAAAACCACAACCCAGTTTCAAAACAAATTTCCCTTACCACTGACTGTAGGTAAGCAACAAAGCCCCAAGGTTTCTCCTTACTTTCTGTAAGATGTTGGGCAAGATTTTCAAACAAAATTAACATCTAACACTAAAACCTTTAATTGATATTTAAAGCTCTTACATGTGTGACCTGGTCATACCAGAGCTGAACTCCCAGCATTTCCTTGTAACTTTAGAATATGAGAGCTACTGCATCAGCTTCATATACCCACAAAGCACATAAAGTGCCCACCACTGTAGCACGGAGATGCGAGCAACTCTCTTCAAGTTTTATTATTTCTGGTTGGACCCAGCTCTTCCCTCTGAGCTTAACTGCAAATGATTTTAATGTACTTAGCTCTTCATTACTCTTTCTCTTCCTGTTTGTTGGATTTTTTCACTATGAGAAGATTTGTGCAGTGTTCAATAACATGAGCTGGAGAAAGTTCAAGAAGCCATTTGTAGGTTGGAAAGAACCTTATTTAAAATTAAAGAGAGAACAAAGGGGAGCTAAAGACTGGAGTGCCTCTGATAAGACACAATGAATTCAGGTAGGGCAGAATCTATTGTTAGAAGAGGAATATGATGAGAAACAAATTATTTCCTGTTTGAAAGATAATTAATTCTGTCTTAGAAATCAGTAGCAATGAAGAAATCTTCCTTAACTAACCTCATTGTCATAGGCAAATTTCAAATAAGTTTTTGGGGGATCAGCTGATGAGTACTTCTGTGTGAACAAGCTCAGGATGAATACTATCTCATAATAGATATTAGTATATCATTAACATGGAGCTATCTTCTTTCCTGCAAGGCCAAACAGAACATCAGCTTTATTATTTGCAGTTCAGACTTATTTTCCAAACCTAGCTTGTCAAGTTGTCTGTCGTCTCTTATTTCTGGTGTTTTCCCCTGATCACTTGCATTTCAGCCTGACTCAGCTTAACAAACATCAAAAAGAAGTCTCATTGCATATCAAACATCTGCTCTTATTTTCCTATTTATAACAATTTTTTTAATGTCACTCCATAAGAACTAATGCATCAATGCCTAAAAGAGAGCAATTCTGGGCTACTAAAAACAAATTCACGTAGTCTAATTTCGCCCCTACAGGATTTTAAGGCTAGTCTTTTGTTTGTTCTAAAACCAGGAGGAGCAAGTCCCAATGCATTTCATTCATTCCTTGCAAAATCACCTAAAGAAGCCCTGACACATAATACCTCACAGCCATTGTATAACAATTACCTCAATTATTTAAAATGAAGGGCAGGATGACCATGAACTATAATCTGGATAAAAGACTATTCTGTTTAGTAAGCACTCAGCTGGCGATGCTTCCTTCAGGGGAGGCACTAACAGAGTCCCTGTCCTCTGTGAGGTCTCTTTACAGGAAACTTGTAAGAAACAGTATTTCAGCAACATTGGCTTGAACTGGCCAATAGATTCTAAAGAGGAAGGATGGACAATAATAATAAATACATAGGCATCATAGTTTCCTCAAGCTTGTCTCACCTAGAAACTAGATTAAACAAGCCCCAAACTAAATACACCTCAACCAAATACAACAAATGAAAATTTTAGGGAAGTCTACATTAAGTGACTTTTTGGAAGACCTCTTAGAATCATAGAATCATTAAGGTCAGAAAAGACCTCAAGGATCATCAAGTCCAACCCAACACCACCTAACTTACTAAGCTATGTCCCTAAGCACCACATCTACACGTTTCTTGAACACCTCCAGGGATGGTGACTCCACCACCTCCGTGCGCAGCCTGTTCCAATGCCTGATCACTCTTTCAGTGAAGAAATTGTTTTCTAATATCCAGCCTAAACCTTCCCTGGGGTAACTTGAGGCCATTTCCTCTTGTTCTATCACTTGTTACTTTAGAGAAGAGGCCAGCACCCACCTCACTACACCCTCCTTTCAGGTAGTTGTAGAGAGTGATAAGGTCTCCTCTCAGCCTCCTCTTCTCTAGACTAAACAACCCCAGCTCCCTCAGCCACTCCTCTTGAGCCAGTGTCTCGGATAAAACAAGCAGTTGGATCTTCCATGAATTTCACAACACTCATTTGAGGGTCCATGCTCAATTACCTTTTCCAGGATCTGTATTTCATAAATTCTGTGACAGAATAAGCCAAGAAAGTCCCTCAGAAATGGTATCTCTTGATAACACTCCGGAGATCAGCCCTTCAGTAGGTGGAATTTTTCCTGAAGATGGTTTGAACAGGGAATATAACAGTATAGGGCTGGAAGGGACAAATCATCATCTAGCTCAGGATCAAGCATGCCTAGACCAAGATTTTTTTTTTGTTCATCACCTTAGTTCTCCTTTACTACAAACTAAGCTGATTACCTCTTGTCCCGTCACCAGTGGATGTGGAGAACTACTAGCTATTGTCTGTATCAATTCCTTTTGCAAAAAAAACATTACTTGCCCCATTCAGAGTCCTTCCTTCCACATAAGGGCTCCATTGCTCCCTATCTTGTAGATTATTGTTTCTAAACCTTCTAGAGGTGCTGTTCACTCCTCTCAAGATACCCCTAACTATCCAACTTTAACACACAACATCAGCTAAGGCTGAACACAGGTCAAGAAGAACAATTACTTCCTGCATCTTTTATGCATTTCCCTAATTACTACAACGCAGAATAGGAAACCTACAGAAAAACATTACTTTTGCCTGAAATTAATCTTTCTGAATTTTCATTATTGGTGACTTTCTTTGTCCCACGTACTTCTCACTGCTTCAAGTAACTCTCAGAATTTTTCATTGCATTGGGCAGCTTGAAATTAGTGACAACTTTGTTGAAAATCTTCCTTTTCAGTGAGAAGACAAAGCTGACTCCCATAATTTTTAGAAACTCTAGCAGTTAATCTAAAAACTACTGAAAAAAAATAAAAAAAGGAAAAACCTGAGCTGAATATATGATACAGCCCCTGAAAAATGGGGGAAAAAATTCTTCACAAATTGTCTTTACCTATAGATCAGAATTTTTGCATTGTGCATGGTGGCACCACAGGGGTTTTCTTTAACGCTCAATCAGTTGATCCCTGCTTCCTTGTCAGCTTGTTGAACACGAACAATGCCCAAACATCAAGAAAGTGTCAGCTCCCTACTGGCATCTCCTGGGGTGAAGATGACCCAGGGTAGAGAGCATAACAGAAGCAGACCAGCTGGCAGGAACAAGAGCTCCTTTTGACTAGACTACTGCAAATTAAGGTCTTATTTCTCATTCTGTAAACACTGGATGCAAAGAGTTTAAGCCATAAACTAAGCACTTGGCAGAGCAGAGCCAAGAGCATCCAAGCCACGCTGAAAAAGGGTGCCAGTGTTTTAAAGGCATCTAGGGCCATAGCTACAAACCCTAACAAAAGGTCCAGTGCCTAGCATTTCCAATCAGCTGACTTTAGGTTTCCAGACACACTCAGCTGGGTGCATAACAGAGATGTGGGCAGACTTAAGGTCCTCTGAGTATGGCCCAATGTGCCTCTGAATTGTGTAGCTAGTTTATTTAAAAGAGGCTATGTGAAAGAGAGAATGCAGAGGGGAGAATCAGTACAGGAGCTGGGAGAAGGAATCAAGGAGACACAGAAGGGGAATAACAAGTCTATCGCCTGGATGATGGCACTCCTGTAAGTTTACAAAGGTGGCCAGAGGCGTCTGCTCCAGAACAGGTTTGGCTTCCTCTCCCCATAACACTATACACTTCCTTATGCTCCCCACAGAGGAGAGCCCTGGCTGCTACAGCCTCATCTTCAACCCCAGGCCTGCAGGTGAAATCTCCCACATGGCTGATACAGTCACCTCAGTGCTGTACGTGGACAGATCTGCTGTGGTTCAGCAGAACAGTGGAGCTGCTCCAGAACCTGTGACCCACTCTCAGGGACTGCTTGTTTCCCACTGCAGCCCATGCCCCACTCTCCAGTTGCCCCTGCCTCACTGGGGCAGCTCCTCTAGCAGCATCCCACTGCTGACACTATTTGCGATGTCCTCATTATTTGTGGACAGCTAATCACTTTCCAGAACTCATAGACCTTCAGAGAACGCCCAGGTCTAGCACTGGCCAGACACTGTGGTTATATACCACTGCTGCTGTTGTTTTGTGTGGAAGTAAACATCAAAATGCAAATCAAAACTAGCTAGCTAAACGTGTCACCTGAATGCAAGACAAAAGGGATTTGTTTGCAAAAGAAACTACTGCAACAGTCTCAGAAGGAACTCAGACAGCAGAGGTTATTTCTGGTGAAGACAAACCCCACCCCTTTCCCAAACAAAACAATTTAATGAGGGTGGGAAGGACTGCAAAATCACCCACACAAGGAGTTTGTTCAAATAAGGGAATCAGCAAGGGTAAGGGAACAGTACCCAGTGCAGGGCTGAGACCCAGGAACGATTTGGAGAAGCTGTGGAACCCGTTCTTCAGTGTCTGCTACCAGTATCACCTGCAGGCAGGAAGGCTCTGGCAGAGTTGAGGCATCACAGGAAAGTTAGCATCCACTCTGTACTGCCACTCCAGCCCGCTCCTGGTCCCATCCAGCCAGTGCTCCAAAACATACATCAGTTTGGTGATTAACCTTTAAATCAACAGCAGTGCACACACATCGGATGGTCAGTTTTGATGCTCTTTACATGTGCTTGTCACAGGCAAATCCTCTGATAGAGTGAGGTTTCTCAGGTAAAAAGGTATTGCCACGACCACTTAGCCAACAGTGTTACCTACCAGGCTCTGCAGATAAATTGCTCAGAGAATCAAAATTCTTAAAGGTACAAGCTGTACTTGGCCTCAAAGGAAGCTAAAACCCCATAATTCAGTGCAGAACTGATTTGGTAGCTTCGCTCAAGAGTCTACTCATGGCACATCATGGCTGGATGATGTTGAGAAAGGCTCTAATCACACGCATCTGACAGTACAAAGGACACTTGATACTGACACAGCCACCGTAAGTCTCCACCACTGAGCTTATTGGTAGGGAAACGCATCAAAGCACTGGCAGAGACCTGCACCCCTCTGCCAGGAAGGATCTGCTGAGGTTCCTCCAGGGAGACAGCTAGCAGACAATGGTTCTTCCACAGAGAGACCACGTACTGCTTCTTCACAGGGCTTTTCCATCTTTCTGACCAAAAAGGCAGTGTAGTGTAACCCTTTTATCATAAGGATGATACAACAGGCAATGGTCCTCAGCCACATCTCAATCAAATTAACCTGTGGCAAATATACTTGTCTGCATTCAGCTGTGGAAGCTAAATGGAAAAAGGAACAATTTTAAAGGTCCAGACACATGGTATCATAATGTGGGACAGAAGGAGTTCTTGCTAACTGAGTGCTCTGGGAACACTTCCTCAACATTTACTTAATTTAAAGGTTATTAAGCATGTTTGGAGCAAACTTATTTTTCACAGGTACTCCAAATTTTGAAAGATTATGTATGTCTCATACTGAGAACTAGCCCAAATGACATATGTAATGGGTAGGTCCATTTAAAAGTTCCATATGTAAGGGTTTCTTCTTTTCAGATAGTGATGCAAAATACAACAGTAGATCACCTTCTTTGAAAACATAAATCTAAAAAGGATAATATTCTAAAACCATTTAATGTAAGAGACAGTTTAAAACAGGCTGGTGAAAGATTTGAGAAAGCTGGAAGAAGAAAAGCCATTTAAAAAAATAACCTTTTTTTTTTTTAGGAGGATTCTGATTAAGTAAAAACTAATTTTCATTAAACTAAAGGTTCTAGGTTTCTTGAAAATTTTCCATCTTCACTTCAGAAAACCTAAAGCTAGAGAGATGCTTAGATCCTCTGCAAAAAACAGTTATCTTCTTCACCCTTTTCTGTACACAGAAAGCATGGAGCACAGAGACGTCTGACACTCATTGCTCTAACCTGATTAATAAATAAAACACTGTTCCTATGGTTATTTTTTAAAGTGGTAATTTTAGAAGGGAAGAGAAGAGAGAGGAGTGAGATGCATTAACGCTGTCAAATTTTTTTTCAGCAGTCATTGGTTTGTATAAAGGTTTGGCATGTGTTAATAGGCAGAGAAGTGCTTGTTAAGTCTAAGTTTGCATATGTCTGTTATTGCCATGTCCAGATAGCTATGCAGTCCTCTAGTCACAGAGATCCATTCTTCCACTGCCACGTATCTGAACCGTAACTTGAACAAAAGCGTCACTTTGCACTCCCTAGTTCTGAAAGTTGTGGTTTAAAAATATAGGGCAAGAATAATATTCTACAACAATAGAAGAGCTAGTACTAAACACACAAACTTTTGATACTTTCCTATTAGAAACCAGGTTATAAAGAAGCTCTATAGCACAAAACTCTAACTATTCTTGA
>VZTO01009324.1:77014-93266 GCA_013400615.1 Syrrhaptes paradoxus | reverse complement strand
CAGGTAGATGATGTCAGTTGCCCTTCCTCTATCCACCAGTGCTGTGGCCCTGTCATAGAAGGCCACCAAGTTCGTCAGGCACGATTTTCCCTTGGTAAAGCCATGCTGGTTGTCAATCACCTGCTGGTTTTCCCTGTGCCTTAGCATAGATTACAGGAGGATTTGCTCCATGACCTTGCCAGGCACAGAGGCGAGACTGACGGGCCTGTAGTTTCTCGTGTCTTCCTTATTTCCCTTTTCCAGTCTGTGGGAACTTCACCAGAGTGCCACGGCTTCTCAGACATGATGGATAGTGGTTTGGCAACTTCATCTGCCAGTTCCCTCTGGACCTGAGGATGTATCTCATCAGGTCCCATGGACTTGTGCACCTTCAGGTTCTTTAGATGGTCAGGAGCACAGATTTTCATTTACTCTCAGATACTGCACAAAAGCACCACATCCCCTCTCATGGGGTTAGAGCTGGCCCAGACATGGAAGAGAAGGAAAGCTGGTTTAGGAGGAAAGGTGAAAAATTACTCAACAGCACGAGAGAGAGGATCATCTTGAACAGCCCAGCACTGCTTTTTCAGAGACCCTGGTTTACATCATCATCCTTGTTCCATTTTGTAAAGATTGCAATGATGATAATAAAAGAAGTAGGTTGATCCCTATCACACATCTGATAAAAAAAAATAAAAAATTATTCTAGCAGATATCCCTTACCTTCAGGGAACTCATGACTAGGGCTGTTTGCTGACCCAGCAAACACAGCCTCAGTAGAAGCACCTACTAAAAAAAGAAAAGCACAAAATAAAAAACAGCCATGATATAAAAATACCTATTTCTGTGCCATTCTCATCAATGGTATCTCACAGAATCCTTGCCATTACAGATTTATTCATTTTGTCAGGATTTATTTCTTTTAAGACATACTTATATTCAGCATGGACTTAGGAAATGAGGGGAGTGAAGGCCTCAGAATTAAACAGTTTAGTTTTGGAATGCTGTTTTCTAGTTAAGACATGCCACTCAGTCTGGCTAGAGTTGCAGTGATTTAGAAGAACTATGTGCAGAAGTTATGAACTAATTAGAAATTATGGGGTGCTGTACCCCCATCAATGACAAGCAGGAGAAAATTTAAAGTTAGCAAGAGCCGAATAATTTAATAAATTAAAAAAAAAAATCTAACATTTTTGTTTCTGGTGATTTTTCCCTGAAAACAGAGAACAATCTAGACACTGGTTCTTCTTTCCCTAAGCAAAATTAACTTCAGACCATTACCTTACTCTCCCATCACATTCATGCAATACTGAAAATTTCTGAGCTTTTTTTTTTTCATTTAAACAACAAGTTTGGGGAAACATGGCAAAAAGAGCAGCACCTTTTAAAAAAACCCTGTTTTGTGCTGTATAGGATAAATAGGTGAGTTTTTAAAAAAGTTAAGTTTATATATGTACATATACACACATACACTAAACCAAATTAA
This sequence comes from Syrrhaptes paradoxus, assembly GCA_013400615.1. Lineage (NCBI taxonomy): Eukaryota > Metazoa > Chordata > Aves > Pterocliformes > Pteroclidae > Syrrhaptes > Syrrhaptes paradoxus. The sequence goes on along the minus strand of VZTO01009324.1, from coordinate 91,801 downwards.
AAACAAAAAACTCGTGAGGGATCATTTTCAACACAAAAAGAGAGAGGAAAGCCTTATTTCACAGCAAGCAAAAGCACCACAAGTTAAGATTAGAGTGCACAATCACAGGTACTGTAGACACCAAGCTAGCCTGGATCCTGGACGCAGTGTAGCTAGAGCAGCACAATGCTCCACATGGGCCAACTTATCTTGCTCCTTAGAAAAAGCAAGTGCAGAGTCTGCATTCAGGATGGTGTGCTGTGCAGGCACTCCTACAGCCAGCTGCTCTGCCTGCTTCAGTTTTGGCAGAGGCCACAAAAAGCAGGAAACTAGTGGGAATAAGAGACCCAAAGCTAAGCTACAGAACTGATTTAGCTACAGTATTTCCTTAACAGAGGTTTCCAAGTTCCCTCATATCTCCTGGGTGCTCTCTGTAGGTGCTGCCTGCTTGGGTCACAGAGCAGGCAGCTCCTGATTATTTATTATTTGTGCACTGAGGTTCCCATTCTTGCCTACCTGCACCTTTTCCTCTCTCTCTTCCACCCCATAACACTATTCCTATTCCCTCCAGGCTGACATGGTTAACTAAAATTAGGAAGGGGCATATACACCTAATCAAGACAATATTCAACAACCAAATGAAGCTTTAAAAATAAGTCTTAAAAAAAAATTAAAAAACCTGTTCAAGTTCTGCAGACTTCTGTAAGAGTTTTGTCATTTAGCCCAGAGGTCTCTGTCTTCAGGGCCTGCAGGCTAAATTGTATCAACTGGCAAGAAGCATGCAGTACAACGTAAAATTCTGACTAAAAGGAAAATATAGTAAGGGGTGGGGGAAGCAGAGGCTATAACACAGAAACCCAGTACTTCAGTAGCAGTACTTATGCTACACGGTATGCTTTCAAGAGAGTGAATTCCTTTCTGTTCGTGCGAGCTGCCCAGATGAAAAGAGCAGCTGCCATAAACTGCAAAGGTGCCGAGACACAGGCGAGGCAGAAGGACCAGCCAAATTCACCCCTCACATCATCAGGCAGGGGCAGCTTCTTATGGAGCAGCTCAATCCCAGCTACATAGCAGCCAACCAGGCCCAGTGTACAAAGCCCTGGGGAAGGAAGCAGTAAAGCACAAATGAGCTCATCACTGAAGTGCTCTGCCTGTCACTATGAGCTTCAGGGGGAGGGAGGGTAAACTGGTGGGTAGCAGGAGACCTACCTGCTAGGAAATGGAGGACTCCAGTGGCAATGGCCGGGTAAAGGCTGCGACAGGCACAAGCACAGAGCCCAATCAGAGCCCCAAAGCACATGAGGCCAAGGCTGACAAAGGGCAGGAGAAACTGCAATCGCCAAAGATCTGCACATGAAAGAAATATCAGACAAGTTTACTGAAAGTGTGCTAGAAACAGATCTTCTCCCACCATCTTATACTCCCCTCTACCTGCTGCTACTGCTTCAGACTTCATCAAGACATTCTACATCTATACCTAAAAAGGACCAAAGGCTCCATTGAGGTGAGAGGAACTTCATTTCTTCCCAAATTCCTGTACTGCATTCATGGGCAAAACCTTTGCTAACACATTTAAGTTTTACTTTTAAGCTTTGACCTATTGCCTGTGCTGCTGTACAAAAAAAAAACCCAAAACAATAAAGGCAGAGCAAGAAATAGATGCTTTCCTCATTCATGACTGTATTTGAGAAACATCTTTTTTTATCCTACTTGTTTACTTGCCAGAAGTGACAGACACTTACAAGTCCGATTCAAATCCGTGCCACTGTTGTGATTTCCAGGCTCTATGTACTTTTCCATAAACTGATCGGAGAGAGAAAAACTGATGCAGTTTGTAGTCATATCAGTTTCTGGGGAAAAAACAAACCAAAACAAAAAAATCACCATTAGGTGTCTCCCTCCCACCCACCCCCCCCTTCATTTCCTCCTTTCCCAACCATTTAAGCTGGGAAGCTCCTCAAAGTTCCATCTTAAAGAAAAAATTACCCCTCAAAACAGGTTTGCAGGATGCCTTATCATAATGCAGTTAGCATAATGTAGTTACTACAATGAGGGGCAGAATTCAAACATGCACAATCTTCAAGCTTACCTGGGCATTCACAGAGAACTGTGCCATACTTGACAGATTGGGAAAGAAACGTGGCATACAATTCTCAACTATGTTGTCATACATTCTTGCACTCACAGTTCCTTAACTAAGCTGTGCTTATCTCCGTGCGCAGGATGTAGTACTGCACTAAACACTTCATTCAAAAATGGGATAGAAAGGACTATCTAAAGAACAGAAAATATTTGCTTCTTTACACTAAATTTCTCCCCTTTTACGCCTTAGTTAGATTCTGCTTTAAGAATACTACTGAGCAGAGCAGGTTTAAGCATCTTCCAAAATAAGTATTTTCAGGGAGGGGGGAGGTATTTAAGGTAATGTTTTTTCTCCAGAAGAAGTGTTTGAAAGTACACTTTTTAAAGAGGGTTGAAAAATGAAGGGCCTCACGCACACAATATGTGTCCAAAATCTACTTTGAAGAATTAAAATTATTGCTCACCACACTCTTTCAGCCCCATTGTGAAAAAGAATACAAATACTTAATTTTATATCCAGCACTACAGCGCAAGGAGTACAACAGTAGGACATCTGTGATGTGAGCAAAATGAATGACTAGATAAAAGGAGTGAGTGCCCCCCAATAATGTAGCATCTTTATTCCATTGCTGGATCCCAGGACCTCCCCTAAAAAAGATAGAGACTGGCAGAGCAACTATAATTGTATTCCCAGTAGGACAGCAGATGCAAAAAAAAATCAAGTTATACCAGACAAAATTCAGATCAAGTATTACGTGTCAAATCCAGAGTCTAGCACTGACAGCACAGACCCTTTTGCTTCTTTAAAAATTTAGACTGTCTTCATAAAAAAAAAACCCCACATGAGCTAAAAATAAGCCTTCCGGAGGAACAAAGTGGCATGAACATGTTGCGAGGAAATTAGCATGTACCACCCCAGGCAAACTATGGAAGCGTTAACTGTTCCGGAGATACCTGGTGGGCTGTACCAGTGAGAGTTTTTGGGTACAGTGATACATCTCCGCCACAATCCAACCGTGCCGTTGCACCGGAAGAGCGCATCTGTGTAGGTCTTCTCATCAGCCTCTTCGCTGACAAACTCCTCCCAGATGGTCCTACCAGCTTCACTAACATTCTCAGCTGGGGACAGGGTGTGGTATTCGTACCAAAAGTCAGTGCCAATGGAAGCTGCCATATAGATGGTAGAGATGAGGCTGAGAACACAGGCAATTACTAGTGCTGTAGCAAAACGGTTATCCATCACTGCACCCTTGCTGCTGTAAGGAAAGACAGGGCCAAGTGAGTAAGTCCTCTGACTGCCAACACAAAGTCATCCTAGCAGTGTCAAACTTGTGACATCATTCCTCTTACACAATGTCCCTTCATGACATGCATGTCTTCCTTTTCCAACATGCTGGAATAAAAAGAACACTGAACAAGTCTACAGTACTAGCCAGTATCCACTGGATCTGCAAGATCAAGTCTTGGATATCACCCTTCTCCCAGTTACGCTGCGCCAGCTGCCCTCTCTCCGAGACAGCAACTGGCAGAGCAACAGCAACTCTGCCGGCAAAGCAGATGGCACAGCTCACTGCCATTTGTGATCTTGATTGTAGGGAACTGCAGAGAATCCATCCACAATGCCCAGGCAGAAGACTTATCTTTCCTTAAGAGATTACCAAGGGTAGAAGTTATTTTTAGCCTGCCATCCAATACGGCTTTCACGGCTTGTGTTTACAGCAAAGATTAAGAACCGCCACAAGCATGCCAAAAAAGCTCTTCCAGACTGTTCACAAAGGCCAGCCATGTCAAGGTGCTAGAATGCCTTTAGGGAAGCAGAGAAATGTATCTAGGCACTAGAGAAAGAACACAAAGGAATCACTAAAAGACAAATTTGGAAATTTGATAAATGCTGCAATAATGCCACAATGCACACTGTGGTGTTTCTGAAGAACTCAAACAATGTGGGGGGTTGGAGGGGAGGGTGCTCCGTTCCATGGGAACAAGATGACAAGAGCTTCCACAACTGAAAGGCCTTCAGGCACTAAAACAACCTTGCTCTGGCTCCCTGTATTTGGGGTCACTAATGCCCTCCTTTGCAGGGTCATGCTCACAAACGGCATAAATTCAGGGTCAAAGGAGGCATGTGAAAATACAGATACCACAAGCTTAGGCTCATGACAATACTGTGACTTTAATGAGTAATTGATTGCTAATACATGGAATGTTTTGCAAATAATGCAATACGCCAGAGGACTCTCAGATGCCTGATGTGCTCATGTGTTTCCTGTGCTTGATTAAATTTATGAATTATGATGAATAAGGCTTGGTGCACTCACCAGAGGGGGGTGGGGAAATCAACTGAAGTTAACTCAGCAGCTAGAGCTAGTCTGGTTACATGAGCTACTATCTAATCAGCTCTTGTCTATTGCTTGTTCGGCATCCCTTCTCCCACATACTTTGACCAAAATATTTTGGTCTAACTTCTTAACAACTGAATGAACCACAACTGGAAACAGCAAATGCCTTAAAACACAACATTCACAAGGGAAAACGTAAGCTCTCAAGTCAGAACTACCAGTAAGAAATTCTGAACTATGAAACAAGGTGCAAATTAAAGCAGGGAGTTTCAAAGGCACTGATATTTGGTGCTAACAATGCCATTCTTAGTTCTTTTCCATCCCATCTGCTCCTCTATTTGGTTGAAACTGGCTAACGGGGTTGGGGAGGAAAGACGATGTGTACCCACATCATGTCCTATGCTTAATTTCCATATTCAAGGAGGGATATTACAGAGAATATGTCTCATTTAACTGCATCCTTAGCAAGGAGCAAGAATAAAAATTACTTCTGGTGAACTGACATGCAGCACCCATTTAAAATACTGAAAAGTGTGCATACCACAACTGTATTTAACTAATAATCCACAAGCTGTGAACTCTTACAAGCTAGGATGAACACTGAGAGCGAGAAAACATTGAATCTGGGCTTGTTTACCCAGGAGACAAAATCAAGTCCAGATTTGAAAGTAAACACTCAGTGCAGTGCTTAATTCTTGGTTGTGTACTTCCATTCTTCTTTGACAACCTAGCAGCCAGTTCAAGGTACACAGGACATTGTATGAGCAGAATAGGATGAGAGCAAGTTGCTGTACAGGGCTCATTATTCATCTCCACTGAGGGACCCCCTCCCCTTCACAGATTTCTCCCAAATCAAACAGAGCAAGTGGCATCTCCAGGGCCAAAGCTGTGTTGCCCAGCTCCTGCCCTGCTGAGCTCAGAGCTGAACAGATCCTCTGGGAACTCATTCTCAGGGCAAGCTGCAGAACAGGCTGGCAAGCTGGCTGGTCTGGATTTTCCACTATGTTGCAGTCACACTCACTGCAAGAAGAACCTTCTGCAACAGACTCCTGTCTAGAAAGTGCTCTCTCTGGAAGGATGAATCGCAAGAACCTACAAGCTCCATCCTCAGAGTAGCGTCTGGTGAAAAAGATAAGCAGGACATTACTGGGCCACTGGTTTTCTGCCATTGCCTTTAAATATAAATGCTTACAATAACAAAATCCTACCAACTTCGTATCTACTATACAGAAAGAAAACAACTGGCTCAAAAATATAACTTTCAGATACAACATCCCTGCTGCCAGATGCAGAATACTGATGCTAGAAATAATCCCATCAAAGCACCATTAAAATGCAACCACACACTTCTGGCCAGCCTTCTGTGTGTTGGTATACAGTGGACTTGGCAGAGTTGATGTTGGCTGGCAACCAAGAGCAGTTCACAAGAAAAATGAGGGGTTAAACAACAATCAGTAAATTAAAGGACTGTCCAGTGTTCATTACCCACACGGTAAAGGGAGATAGCTACCTGTTGACAATCAGCCCTTGTAATGCACAGCTCTGGCAACAGGTAGAAAGCAGCTGAGGCGGCTACAGTCCCCAAAATCCAGTGGGTGGGTTCGTGGCATTTGTTCCAGAAAAAACACACATGGATTTTCAGTATGGACAGGACAGTGCCAGGGCAGGAGCACAGCCCACCATCTCATTGTAATAAAGTTCTCCTAAATGCTTCTGTCTAACTACAGAAGAGATGAAGAACTCTACAACACTTTAGGCAAATTTTGGACTAGAAGTTCTTCTTGCCACAGTGCAGTACACTCAAGTACCCTGCCCATTCAGTGTGTATATTTAATGTACCTTCATTTACACTAGACACACCTCTACTTAAACAAGGCGTCCTTTGCTCTGCTAAAGAGACAACCATCCTTCCAGCCCCAGACAGAGCTCAACGAGAGCATTAAGCACAGTCAGTAAGAAACAGTTACCACAGAAGACCATGAAGAAAGACTGAATGTTTACAAGATTATGTCACACTTTGCAAAAGGTTCTACAAAGAACAACATGCAGGAGCTTATTTACCAAAAATAACATTATTACTACCGAAGATGACATTAATTATAAATACATAAAGACGGATAGCAAATAGAAATACTTTGCCTTCACAGGCTGTCAGCAAGAACCTTCATCACTTTTATAAAAGGTTTGTTCATATGGCACTGCCAGCACATTTTATTCTAACAGTAGAAGCTATTTCAAACAACTTACGGCCAAAACTCAGCTATGCAATAAATATAAGACAACACAAGGCAGTAGTAAACAGCAGAAGTGCTTCAGAGGAAATTGTAATTATTTTTGAAAGAAGACATACAAATTTCAAAGTACCAGCTCATAAAAGAGAAAGCAAAGGCCAAACTAGCAGCAACATTCAAAAGAATGACTACATGAATGCACTTCATAGAAGAGCGGAAAAAAGGGCAAGTCAGTAGAGCTGAAAAAGAAAAAACACAGAACAGCACAAAAGCAAGTATTCTGGCAAAAAATCAACTGTAAGACTAGAAAATGGATAAGCATTTTAAGAAGTTACTGGACTACAGCAGAAGAGAATACAAAAAGATGCACATTTTTATCTTGTTACAGCAATCACTCCCTTCAGTCAACAGCAGGCCACCACATTTAAGAAACTTCTACCTGACATCACACAAGATTAAGGCTGTGTTTGCCGGCATTTTCTCAGAAAAGACACTTGCAATCTGACTGCTCTTTGGGAAAGCGGAATAGGCAGAAGGCCTGAAAAAAGGTGTAAATGCGGGGAGAAGGCTGGCAACACTGCCAAACAGGATCCTCCCTTTAATGCTCGGGGTCACAGAGAGTTAGGTCAGAATGCTACCACACACTTTTTTACCTTCAGAGGTCCTCAGAGTCCCTCAGGACACACAGGGCTCCAGTGATTCCAGGTCAGTTTAGAGACACAATGTTGTTTGTGTCTTGTGGTAAGCAGAGAGCATGAAAGGCAAACTTCCCAGCTGCCCTAACTGTTCCATTCATTCAGTCTCCTCAACACCACCAGTTCACCAAACGGATCTAGAAGCAGAAAGCAAATCAAATAGTTTGACATCATAATTTCATTTTGAAATTATTGAACAGAAATCTCCCAGTCCTACTCATTAAGAAAAAAAAATGTTAAAAAGTGGGAAAAAAAACAGGCTGCAGGGCAGGAGCACCATGTCCCACCGGGACCAACCCAGCACAGGGGCAGACAGGCAGCGCCGGCGGCCGCCGGGAAACCTGACGGTATGACCGCCTCTCACCCCGTGCAAACGCGGAGCCCGCAGCCGCTCGGCGACAGGCTTCCCTCCTCGCCGCCAGGACGAGGCACGGGCCCGACCATCTCCACAGACACCGCCACCGTCCCCCGGGCGCTCCGGCCTCTCAGGCAACCGACAGCCCTGCGAAGGGGAGCAGCCGCCAGGCGGGACCATTGCCAAGCAGCCAACCACCCCCTCCCACTCCTCTGCCCCCTCCCACGCTCAGCAACCGCCCCCTTCAGCGGTTATAACCGCCCCAGCACGCCGCCGTACCCACCACCAACCGCCGCCTCTCACCCCCGACCCGGCCCCGCCGCGCCGCTTCCGCTCCGCCGTGCCCGAGGCCAGGGCAGCGCCCCGCCCCTCCCGCCGCGCAGGGCACCCTGGGGGATGTAGTTCTCCCCTCTATCTTCCGCAGCACTACGACGTGCCGGCCGAGGGGCACCATGGGAGTTGTAGTTCCCAACGTCGCCACGCCCCTGCGCCGCCGCCGCCGTGCCCGCTGGGAGTTGTAGTCTCCCGCCGCCTCTGCAGCGGTCAACCCTCACCTTTCGACGCCCACTGGCTTCCCCAGTGCCCGCCCAGGGGAGACCGACCTCGCCTCCTCCTCCCCTCAGCCACCGGTGTGTCCTCAGGGCGCCTGGACACCCCGCCACCACTTGCAGGCCCCAGAGCAGGGCCCTGGCACTGACACAGGCCGGGCTCAGCTCAAACTGCAGCCACTGAGTCCTGCACGTCCAAGCCCCAGCACCGCGCCTTACACTGCCCTGGCCTGCCCGGCGTGAGGTACAGCAGTGATTAATGCCGAAATTGCACAACTGCAAGACACGGGCGCTTGGGAGTCTGGAGTCACAGTCCCAACATCCTGTGCCTGCTGTAACAGCCGTGAGTTTTTACAGAACCACAAAAAAACTGTTTGCAAACTCTCATTTCAGCAATTTCAATGATTTGGTCTCCACCTGTGGCCATAAGGCTCCCACTTCTTGCTTGTTTGCTTGATTGTAAAAATGTTGTCTCAATATCCTGACTGAATAACTCAGGGAAAACACCAAGTAAGAAAAAAGAGTGGCTCCACACCCCAAACTGGATGTTTCCTCCCATCCCTGGTACACATACCCATGAAAATTACAAGAGGACCTTTAAAAGTGGTTAGCAACTCCCCGGCTGAGAGACCACCACACCCGGTTTTGATTTTAGCAACCTCCAAACCAGGAAACAAATACTCAGAAAAAGGAGAATCATGTCCAAGTTTTCACACCTCTGAGGACTTCTGGGGAATGATCCCATCCAATTCCTCTTCCAGAGCAGCCAGGCAGCATGTCTGCAGCAAGTAACAAGCCAGGATGGCAAAGGGGAAAGCAGTGACACAAGAAACTTCTTGGACTTGGTGAGACAAAGTATTTTTTAAATTATTTTAAACAATAATAAGAAATAATTTTAAATTAAGAAACCTCTGCCTATACGCCCCACCTTTCCCAACCACGGCACTGTCTCACCGTAATGTAACTGTCTGCAAGGAGGTATTTTGGGGTCTGACTGGGATTTATGCTCGACTCTAAACTATTTAACATCTTTATCAATGGCCTGGAAGAAAGCAGAGTATCGCTGATAAACTTCACAGATGACACAAGGCCTGAGGGAAGGGTAAATAATGAAATAGAGAAGGCACTGGTTCAGGGCAACCTGATCATTTGGAAGCGGGGGGTGGGGGGGGGTCGGGTCAAGCAAACACACATTTCAATAAGGTCATCGATAAGCTCATTCATTTAAGAGCATAGAGTGGAGGCTATACTTACCTGACATAAAACTTTATCCTGGGAAGCACAAAATGAAAAGGACAAACAGGTCACTGTGGATTACCAACTGCCAAGATGGTGCTGTGGCCAAAAAACCAACTTTCCTGCAACCTCAGATGTATAAACAGAGAAATCACAAGGAGGGAAGAAGTTATATCACATCTAGAGTTGCTGCTGGCTGCTGAAATAGCATGTCTAGTTTTGACACGTTGATAAAGTAGAGAGAAACCTGAAAAGGGACATGAAATGAGCAATGAGAAAACCTCTCTCAGTGAAATACATCACAGGTCAGTCAATTTAACTTACTGAAGAGAGCTAAGGAGTTGCAACACCATAAAATACACATACGTAATGGCAATGGAACAAAAAAATCGGTAATAGTTTTTCAGCATACCTGGCAAAACTATCACAAGTTGAAGCTAGAAGACGTTAAAAAGAAAATAAAACAAAACAAAAAACCCCTCTGTATTCTAAGCTATGGAATAAGAATTGGAACTCTTTACTGTAAATCGTAGTGAATTATCTAACACTGGCAAGTCTACAGGTTTTTCTTCTAAAAGATCTAATCTCATAAAAACGAGAATCAATTCTGGAAAAATTTTGCAGCCATTGCTACTTCCATGACTGAATTAGACTACGGTGGGCTCATCTTCCTCATAACCTGCCCTGATCAATGTGATGTGTGCAGCTGCTCAAAAACACCCTGAGGGAAGAGATGTGTTTTCATTTTATTTATTTAATTTTAATTACTCTCCACAGATTTCACCGGGAATTCTTTTTTTTCTGGAAAAACACTCCTCCATATAATAAGAGAAACCCAATAAAAACTGTTACAAAGGAACACAGAGTCATTCATTGCTAACACCTGTCTTTTTTCTTTTCCTCTTCTTTTCACATATCCTCAGTGTGCCTCAGCAGAATCAGTGGTTGATCAGTTTAGCTACAGAACAGGATCATTTGGGAAAGTTTTCAAAGTAAAGTTTGCTTTACTGTGCAGAAACTGTGGCAGTTTGCACATGAAAGCACAAAGGGAATAGTGCTGATGGCTATAGCTTAAATGCTGTTTTGTTTTTTGCAAACCTGAAGTTTCTTCAATAGCAGACCTGGATCCTGTGCATTAGTTAGTACCTCTAACAGAAGTTCTCAGGCACTGACAGAGAGTTTAACATCAGAGTGCTGCAAACAAAAAAATAAACAAACAAAACCCTGCTATGTTGCAAAAAAATTTGTATCATACAAAATTCGTGTCATTTTAGCTCTCACAGTCTAAGGAAATAAGTAAACATTTGTAGGAAGCCACACTGGCTGTACTAAATGAAGTTGATACAGGATGAGAAGTGAGATGAGAAATGAAAAAACCTTCTTCATATATCACATTCACTTCAAGAGTTATTGATTCAAATTTGAAAAAAGTGTTCAAAAGTCCGTCCATTTCTTCCAATACTACTAGTGAATTTACTACAAGGTATTTCCTCTCCCAACAAATATTATCTTTGTAATAATAAAAAGAGCAGTTTTATGTTTTATGTTTTAGGCATCATTTATAAACATTTCACACAGACAGACTGAGCAGTAAAACCCATGGATCCCCCTCAGACCTCTTTATCTAGACTCCCTGGTTTTATTTCTGCCTTGTGTATTTTTCTGTGTGTGGCACAGAACACAGCAGGCTAAGAAAACCCTACCCTCATTATAATCTTCACTGAGAGAAGACCACCTAGGGGGATTCTTATATTATATGATGAGTAGCACAGATTCACTTTATTGATGCCCACTTGTCCTCTGAGTGGTCTCCACACCTTTGTATCATGCACCCCATCAGTAAAAACTTGTGCACCCCTATTATATTTTTTAAATTGTATACATGTACTACTGTACTATATATTATGTACATTATAAAGCACACAAAATTATAAATTTAAAAAAGGATTATATAAAAGGGATATAAATACTATTTTAAAAATATTTATTTTATTAAGTGTGGATTTTCTTCCCAGGCCCCACTTTGGAGACCACTGCTCTTAGTATGAAACTATTTCAACTTAACCCGATGCATTGTCTCAGTGCCAACAATTTTACCTGAATCAGTTCTATCCTCTCCCCTCTTTGTTCAGGGGTGAAACTTCTGTTGGTTAGTGTTCATCTGGTTACCTCTCAGCCTTCCTTCACTTAGGTTATAGCATAGCAGGGCAGTTTCACACACAGAATCACACAGAATCACAGAATGTTAGGGATTGGAAGGGACCTCGAAAGATCATCTAGTCCAATCCCCCTGCCGGAGCAGGAACACCTAAATCAGATCGCACAGGAATTCATCCAGGAGGGCTTTGAATGTCTCCAGAGAAGGAGACTCCACAACCTCTCTGGGCAGCCTGTTCCAGTGCTCTGTCACCCTCGCCGTAAAGAAGTTTTTTCTCATATTCAAGTGGAACCTCCTGTGTTCCAGCTTGAACCCATTGCCCCTTGTCCTATCACTGGATGTCACAGAGAAGAGCCTGGCTCCATCCTCCTGACACTCACCCTTCACATATTTATAAACATTAATTAGGTCACCCCTCAGTCTCCTCTTTTCCAAGCTAAAGAGACCCAGCTCCCTCAGCCTTTCCTCATAAGGGAGATGCTCCATTCCCTTAATCATCTTCGTGGCTCTGCGCTGGACTCTTTCCAGCAGTTCCCTGTCCTTCTTGAACTGAGGGGCCCAGAACTGGACACAATATTCCAGATGAGGTCTCACCAGGGCAGAGTAGAGGGGGAGGAGGACCTCTCTTGACCTACTGTTTAATTCAATTTGGTGGGTTTTTTGGTTGTTCTTTTAATTAGGTCCACAAATCTCTATTCCTTACAGAAGGTTTTTGAAGTATAATCATTTAGAAACCACTAAACTTTCTTTTACAGCCAAATGAACCCCTGTTCCTTCTCAGCATTTATCACAGATATGTAGCTTATTTTATCTAGATGCCTGTGCTTTTGTATAAAGCACATGTACAAGTTGCAATAAAGCCACATTTAAACTATCAGTAAAATAGAGGGCATTAAAAAATTAGAAAAAAAACAAAACCCGGACTCTGCTCTCAGAAATGCTTCAATTGCAGAATGCGTAAGGGGAGAGTACATGTGTGTGTATAACAAACTACATCAACAACCCTGTGTACTTCCTGTACAGATTGTTCTGCTTCACATCTCTTTTACTGATTTTGCTAGCAAATTAGAAGGCTACCATAATACATGAATCACAAGCATTACAGAACTGTGAACAAAGACATGAAATCTTTTCCCTTGCTACTGTTGGAAATACCTCACTATTTCCCATGAGGAAGACTTAAGGGATGGTACAAACACTGACACAACAAACTTCACAACTGCATTTTAGAAAAGCAGGACCATCAAAGAAACATGCGCTCTAAAGCAGAACTGGCCAAATGCACGGCCACGATTACAGTCATGAACGTGTGGTTACAAAAGCTTTAGGTTCACTTTCAGGTTCTCAGCACCTTGCGGCTGCATTTTTTTCAGATTGCCTCAGCAGAGCTCCATCAAGGGCTGGACAAGATGGGTACCTCAAATGGAAGAACATACACCCAAGCCAAGGCAGTAGCTGTTGCTTCAGCAGAAAATTTTGTTCAGGAAAAGGGTTTACACATGTCTGGTGAGGTCCGGGAGGAGGAAAGTGCTGGGGGAATCTAGGAAGAGGGTCAGGAGGCAGTAGAGGTGTCATTTCTTGGATCATAGCACATCATGTGCTGAGCTTTCTGGAATATCTATGCAGAGGTGTTATGACAGGAATTCCTGTGTGCAGAGTATTTTTGAGAGCTTGGCTCTACCTCATGGAAATGAGCTCTGGGAAGAGTCAGACCCTACATGAAGCCCTAAGTGAAACAATAACACATAAAAAAACCACAAGGCTTACAGATTGCTGACAAATATGCCTGCTGCTGCTTCACTCAGATAATTACAGATCACTTAATTATTCATTACAATGCTTCATATTATCTTTGCAAATCTTCTGTCCAGATAAGGAAATGTCAAGGTCACATCTGCAATACAGCAACACACAGTGACATCCAGAAGCCTATTTTTAGAGCATTCAAGAAATACAGAGCGTATTCAAGAGAACAGAGTTGATCCCTATCAGTTGATCCTATTAGGTTTACTATCTAATTTTTTTGTTTTAGTAAGTAAGCCTATTAAACTGCAGGAAGACAACAAAGTGAGGAACTACAACCACAAGAACACATGGACATATGCTTACCTTTATGGTTCCATTTAGCTTTTTTAAAAGTTACTCACTTTTTTATCTGCTCTGGGATGGAGAGAGGGAGGTCGGGAATTTTGAGAAGTATGTAGTGGTGTGAGATGGAGGGAGAGAAGTTTGTGCCTGACTTCTAAAGCTTGAAACTGCATGAAAGCTGTTAGGATCTAAGTGCACTGTAAAATAACATGTAGATCCATCCTTGCAAGAGAGGCAGAACTATCACACTGCAGACCATAGGGTTCAGCTGGTCTTCTGCTCTAGTGCTGATGGAAAGAGAATGCCTCTATTTCTCAGTCCTTCTTGGAAGAAAAAACCTGAAACACATTCCTTGAAGCAGAAACAAGCAAAGATTACACCAAATTCACCTCTGCACTGAATCCATCAAAAATAATTTCTGCAAACTGTAAGATACTTCAGCATTTTTACACAACTATCAGCTGAAAAGTGGGTGCATCTTTTATTATCTTCAGAAGGTGAGAAGATGATTTTTAGCCTATGCTTCCTTACAGGTTCATATGTCTGTGGCATACAAATTGGTAATCTAAGGCAGGATGTTTTTATACACCTTGATCTTTTTTCAGAGTTTGTAATGGCTGAATTACACTCACTAAGAAAATTAAATCCTTACACATTCCACGAAAGATAGTAAGCTAGAGTCCACTAGTGGCCCACCGATAGGACAACAATTGTATATAACTAGCTCCTTATTAGATATCAGTGTATCTATACAAGAGAGAGTGCCCACCTTAATATCTCTTGATCTACCAGCCCATCATTTCATAGCAGCTGTCTGCTCTTCCAGCCACCTGGAAGTCTACCAGGAACCTGCTGCACAGGAGCACATATCCTGAGTACTAACAGAGTGAATGTGAGGGCATCCAGACTGCACTGAATGGGACAAATTTGCTGTTCATGTGATTTCAGATTGCTCTTTGCCTGTGGAGACATACATGGAGGCAATCTATCTGTACAGCAGGATGACCATGAGCCAGCACTGTGCCCTCGTGGCCAAGAAGGCCAATGGCATCCTGGGGTGTATCAGAAGGGGGGTG
>VZTO01009324.1:52227-76914 GCA_013400615.1 Syrrhaptes paradoxus | reverse complement strand
TGAGGGTGACAGAGCACTGGAACAGGCTGCCCAGAGAGGTGGTGGAGTCTCCTTCTCTGGAGACATTCAAAACCCGCCTGGATGCGTTCCTGTGCGATCTGATCTAGGTGTTCCTGCTCCGGCAGGGGGATTGGACTAGATGATCTTTCGAGGTCCCTTCCAATCCCTAACATTCTGTGATTCTGTGATTCTGTGGTCAGGGCTCACACACACACTGTTAAGCAATTTGCTTAAAGCTTTGAGAATCCTGAAGACACGGCTGGTCTGTGAATATGCAGGTAGGAGGGAGAGGATGAAATTATCTGCAGAAGAGAGGAGCGATGATGAAGACCAGTAGTAGAACTTTCAAATTAGTATGCGCTGCACAAAGTAGTTTAATAAATTCAGTAGTTTAAAAAGTGAGAATTTTCATTTGATTTACGTAATGCTGAAAGGGCCCTCTGTAAAGTAAGCCATAGCTGGAGCAATATTGATATTGCAAATGAAAGATGAAGGAAATCAGAGCTCTTTAAGAGAAGCAAGCACTATACACAGCAACTGATCAGGAGCCGTGTGGGCTGCGCAGGCAGAAAGAGAAGGAACAAACCACGGCTCTGGAGACCCGGACTGTGACCAATAAGGAAGCCTGTGCCAGGGTGGGAACATAAAGTTTCAAAGTGCAGAAGAATATATGACACACTGGAAAACTGTCCTCTAAGTTTCAAATACATTCATAAAGCTGGATGTCGGGAGCCCAGGGCTAAGGGAACTGGAGGGGCTGCAGGGCAGGAGTGGAGCACTGGCAAACGCAGTGGAGAGGCTCAGACTGATCTAAAACCACAAACTATGGGCAGAATGGAGATGGTAGTTTTAAATGTTTTTCCCTAAATATGTTCATGTGAGAGAATTACTCTCAACAGAAAACAACAATCATAAACTGACAAAATAAAACCCTCTAAGCCTCAGAAAAGTTTAACTTGCCCCAAAAAGCAATCTATACAAAACGTTTCGAGTAAAGAATGCAGCATCCGAATTCAGTATTCTCTGACTCCTTAGCTTGTGCAATCTTGAACCTCTGCAAATTAGCAATATCCTGTCCTAAAAAATAAAAAGTTCAGAATCTTGAAAACTACCTTCCCTCCCCCCAAATAAAAGCAAAACCCAAACCTGGTTCGCATGTACAGGCAAATGCAAAATGAAGATAAAATCAGTAGAACTAAACCTGATTTTAAAAAAAGAAGCAAGTGTTTATTCTGAAGACAGGGTTTTGACTAATCAGAGACACTCGTCGCTTGTCTGTTGCCTATGTGATTGGCTAAAAGTATGTAGATTACCCCCCAAAACCACTTTTCTCCTCCTCCCTCCCGCCACTCCTCCCCCCTCACTCACTAACATGTTTTTAAAGACGATCTTGAGGGGAAGGGTTGGGGCTGCTCAGAGCCTTCCTCAGAGCAGGGATGAGGACAGCTTGGCCAGAAATGGAACTCACCCAGCTTTCCCCTGTGACTACAGTCACTTTCAACTACGACTACTACTATGATGACAACTGCCAGTATCAGAATCTGCAACATATGTCTACTTTCCTCCCTATCCTGTACACTGCTGTGTTCCTGGTGGGCATTGTCGGCAACTCCATCCTGATAGTAGCCTTGGTCTTCAAGCGACGTGTCCAGAGGCTGATTGACATCTTCATCATCAACCTCGCTGCATCAGACTTCATCTTCCTCATCACGCTGCCATTCTGGGTGGACAAGGAGGCATCAGACGGGAGCTGGAGGGTAGGATCTTTCCTCTGTAAAGCTAGTTCCTATATCATCTCAGTCAACATGTACTGCAGCATCCTCCTCCTCACTTGCATGAGTGCTGACCGGTACCTTGCTATCATGCACCCTTCTATTGCTAGGCGGGTCAGAACAAGATCCTATTCCAGTGGACTCTGCATCTGTATCTGGTTATTATCTTGCTGCTTAGGGATGCCAACCCTTTTGTCCAGAGAACTGAAAAAGCAATATGGAAAGACCTACTGCACAGACAAAGCTGTGACAGAAGCCAAACAGGTCATGTCACTGATGCTTTTAATCCTGGCCTTCTTCTTCCCGCTGTTGAGTATCCTAACCTTTTACTGCTCCATCACGAGGAGACTCTGTGTGCATTATCAGAGAGCTGGGAAACATGACAAGAAACTGAGAAAATCCATCAAGATTGTCTTCATTGTAGTGGCAGCTTTTGTTATCTCCTGGGTTCCCTTCAATCTTTTCAAGCTTATGGCCATCCTTTTGGGACTCCTGAAGCAGCCTGACTGTTTTCCTGACACGATCGCACAGCTGGGCATGAGGGTGAGCAGCCCTTTCGCTTTTGCCAATAGCTGTGCCAATCCTTTCATTTACTATTGCTTTGACAACTACATCCGCAGAGCCATGTTGCGGTGCCTGTGCCCATGGGTGAAAATCAGCAGCAGTGGCAGCAGCTCTGATACTCTGGACACTCGCCTCAGCCACTCCTTATCCAATTTTGTTGTGGGGGAGTATGCGGCTAGGAAGAGGAAGCGCTCTGTATCCTTGTGAGTGGGAGATGGGATTGTGGAGAAACAAATTTCTCTCTCCAAAGATGGCAGGAAAATAATAAAGCAAGATAAACTGAAAAAAAGAAATGAGCAACAGAGGTGCAAGTGTAATGCAGCTGACACTTAGGTGGAAGGAACACTGCTTCCCTTTAAATGCAGATAGATGGAATAGGAAACCTTAACCACAGAATTATGGTTCACAATGATCGCTGTGTCACTGTATGGTGTAAATCTGAAACATCATACCGAGAAATATCTACAAACGCTTACACTGGAACCCCAGTACAAGCGCTACAAACTACAGAAAAGAATCATGTGATTCAGTCAAAGCCGCATCGAGGCAAGCTTTGAACTTAAATATATATAGGTTTTTTTCCACACAGAGCAAGAAAAACAACACAACAGAAGTGTTTCTTCTCTTTGTTTTCTAGTTTACCCACAAATATGTTGAAATGCCTTCAAACCTACCTGGTCAATTCTGGTTTCTTGAGAAGTTTTCTGAATTATGAAATCCAACGCTTCAAGGCAGAGAAACCCAAAGACAATCAAAAGAAATCCTGCATTTGACCATTTTCCTAAAGGAAAAAATCCCACAAAATCCACTCATGCGTTTTAAGACCTTTGGAGGGATCTGACACAATTTCTAACGCTTAGGTGGTTGTATAATGGTATGACATTGTGTGCCATTCAAAGGCCAGGTCTGCTTTGTTTAGCTACAACCCCTTCACATAAAGACATAATGCCGTAGGGCTACTTTCTCTGGTTGTAGCCACAGTCAAATGCAAATGTGCCTGAAAAGCAAAGTTAGCCAGAGTTTCACAAACATTTGAGTGATTCTGCCCAGGGAGAATGCTGAGAAACCCTGTATGCAGGGATGATCACAGAAAAGGAATTCAAAAGGACCAATATTTTAGTTCATTTACAGAGTTGAACTCTAAAATAAATCAGCTCCACAAAGCTGGCTTATCCCTATGCAGCAAGCTTTGGGAAATGCAGAGGTCTTGCATTTAATATGCTGTGAGGAAGATATCGTTTGCCCAACTGGTGTCAAGTCCAACAGCAAACACTGTTTGGAACAGTGGGGAAACAGAAAGATCTGTATTTTTAATAGCTGAAGTACCTCCTAGATTTACAAGCTGAACAAATGTGGAGCAAGTTAAGCAGCTCATCAGAAAACTGGTACTGGATTTTTATTAAGTTGACTACATCTATTTTATTAATCTTTCATATCCATCTAAATGCCAATGATTGATAGAAATGTTTGCTTAAAAGAAAGAAACCAGGGTACAATGTTTTGAAGTGCACAGTTAAAATAAGAATTAAGCCTCCAACAGCACTGGGATACCTTGGCTGTGTTGCAATATCTCATATTCTGTCGTCTCTCTTGTCAAATGTTTAGCTTAATATAATACTGCTTGTCATAAATATAATAAATCAGTATCATAAACCATCCAGGACGTGTAATGTGACTAAGTCAAAAGACTGTTAGAAACTTTCCTTTTATATTTCCTGATTTCTAAAGATTTTTATCTCTCTTCTCTTTTGCACTTAGCCTTTAAAGCTTTTGAACTAGCTTTCACAAAACCCACAGAGGTGTTTAACAGAGGCAGAAGTCATCACTAAGTGATAAAACAAAATACATGGAAACAAATCTTGAATTGCAATAAGTAAAATATTTTTAATGGTACAGATAAAGCAAATGCAACTCTGTCAAAGAAAGAAAGAGTCAGCAAATACACATCTTTGGGTCTACTTTTTTAAGCAAAATAAGCTGGTAGCAATTGGCATGCAATTTGCTATACAGCACAGGGCAGCAGTGTTTCAAGTTAAGAGTTAGGTTCTGTGTTCCCTTCCCCCAACTTTGCCAGGGAAGTAATAAAATAGCACACAAATCCATCCTGTAACTGACCACAGGGACTGGGAGACAAGTCTCTCATAAACAATAGCAATAGCAATTTGTAGCAATAGTCCCTGGATCACTTTGATCACTAGAGAAGAGACAGACTTTTACATTTCACTGATGCTAAGATTCTTTTCTAGGCAATCAGAGGAAGGAGATTACCCACAGAATGACAATGAGGCATTTTAAAAGTTACTTTTATTCTAATTAGGGAGTGGTCTAGCTAAAAAGAGATACTGTTCCCTACTTAGGAAAGAGGACACAGTGACTGTTAGGGTGAATGGTTACACTCATGCAGACCTGCTAAAAGGCTTCAAAAGGAAGACAGCTATTTCAGCTAATATAATTAATGAGAAACGGAGAGAAATGGGCAAAGCCTGAAGACCTGACAACTGTCTGAACAGCAGAGCTAAAAATGTGTAAACTGAATGATGGAGGAGGTGCAGTGGGAGTACATTCACTATAGCTTTTTGCACCCGTGTATTTTCTAAATATCTGTAAATGGGGATGACTATTTTGGGTGTTACAAATAAATCCTAGTATTTGCATTTTTAATTGAACCTTGCGGTCATGCTGTTTACTGTAGGCAGAGAAACGAAAACACACCTCGCCCAAGGGCAGTGCATACCTAGAAACCAGGGCATGAATGTCTTTCCCAACCCCCAGCCAGGTCCCTGCTGTACCCTCAGGCTAACAGAGCAAGCCCTTATTTGAGCAGGTGGAGAGCTGGCTCTACAGGGTGTCTTTCAGCAATTGCTGGTGACACTGTGCTCTCTGTCACACAGTAAGATACTGGGACAGGTGCCTGAGCTACAAGAGGAACATCACAGAGACACAAACTAGCTTTTTGCTCTCCCCTCCCTTCACTGCATGCATTTTTTTTTTCCCCACGACCTTTTCTAAAATATTTTGTTTTTCTTCCTTCACGTGACAGGCTTTTCTCCCCACACCTAACAGCCAAACTCCTTTTTCAGGCTTATAAATGCACCAAGAGAATTAACTGTGTTTTCGGACCTCCCAGTGTTTGAAAATCAGAACAGTGTCAGTTCAAATTTTAATCTTATTTGCAGTGACCCTCAAAAACTACTGTCTCAATACTCTCTTCTCAATCTCTTATCCTCCCTCTACGTTTACTAGTACGAGACTTATTTTTTTAATTACAAAAAGCCTGAGACTTGCATTTCAACTAACCTCTGATTTTTATTGCAGAAAAAAAATCCATTATTTCCTCAATCCCCACCCAAAACAGAACAGTATTTTTCAAATATAATCAACCTACAAGACTTTAAACAATTTTAAGTATTTTTAAAAATACTTCAAAAAACCATATCAAATTGGAGCAATGACCAAAGAAATTTACCAAGTTCTGCTTCCATTGCCTAAAGTTTTAGTACTGGCATCTGGAACAAAATACATAAACTTGCTAAATATTGCCAGGCTTGACACAGCAAATGCTTCACATGAGAAAAAAAAATACACAAGAGGCAACTAATTCAACAAAGCAAAACTCTCTGAATTCTTTCAGGCTTTCATCCAAAAGACTGTACCCTCTGAAGGTGCTTATTTTACTCCTGTAAACTGCAGATCTATTTGACATTTGCACAAATGTGTAAGCATTTTCAATAATTTATTTCAAATTAAAGGCTTGAACAAACTTACTTCTGGAATTTTGACTATTCCATGTTAATATTCATTGTTTGTTGGCACTAATACATCTCAGGATGATACCAAAATTATTCTAAGTATTTAACCTGGTAGACTTGAGTAATGTAACAGGATAACTATTTTATCCATGTTTAAAGAACTTAAAGTGGTTTGCTATGTGAAATGGAAATGGTACAACTCTGACATGACACCTGTCATAGAATCATTCTATGATTCTATGATTTTGGTAAGTAATTTGGACCCTTTTTTCCCATTTATATTACTTTAAAACAAATCAGATATGATTAGAGCTAAGAAATATGGTTTGGTTTTTTTGTAATCTAACTTCTTTCATTGTCACAAAAAGGTAGCAAAGCATTACTAGAAAATCTGGCAGCAGATTTGGACGGGAACATTCATCTGCCCATCCCACAAAGCTTTTCATGATTTCAGAGATGCTTTTTTACTGCCTTGGAATGAAATCAAGACCTTTTGAGGTTTTTCATGAAAACAACTACATCATCAGCATCACTCCCAACAATCTAGATGTTGGTGCATTTTCCTGAGATGTGCACAATCAAAGTTGAAGTGCCTCTACTTCTTGATATAAATCAGGAGCTGGTTAGATGCATCTCTTGGTTTCCATTTTGGCTTCCATGAATCGGCATTTTTCAGAAATAAAGTATTTCATCTCAGCACAAAGAAAAATTGTACCAAGATCTGATTCTTACTTAAATGGGCAAAGAATTTTCGCAACCTCAGCATCAGATGTGCTAACACTGACAACTGCACTGCCACTAAATGGTACTTCTTGTTACAGAGGACTGAGGGGAAAGTCACACATGGAGTAGCTTCAGATCCAAAATGAGCAGGGCCAACTTACTGCCCTCAAACAAGTAAGACAAATG
This sequence comes from Syrrhaptes paradoxus, assembly GCA_013400615.1. Lineage (NCBI taxonomy): Eukaryota > Metazoa > Chordata > Aves > Pterocliformes > Pteroclidae > Syrrhaptes > Syrrhaptes paradoxus. The sequence goes on along the minus strand of VZTO01009324.1, from coordinate 69,920 downwards.
GTATAATCATTGCACTGGACTGACCCTCCATAAGCACTGCAGTAAAGTTTGGCTCTTGGAAGCTAACAGGAAAACTTTCACTCACTAAGATGGATCAAGATTTCACGTGCAGCTTCTTGTGCTGGCTCTGTCAGACTGGTGGGATGAAAAGCCCCTCACAGTGTCCCTGTGCCTCAGGTTTCAAATGGGCTGAATTACAATAAGAACAGTTCTTGACTTTGCAAAGATGTAATTTGTCGACTGCTGCACAGGAACAGTAAAGTTGTTGACAAAAAAGGGGTTTTTTTAAGTGCTTGTAAAACATGCAGTATAAAGAGATGTCAGCTCATGGATGGGGCCACACCCCTGCACTTTTAGTAGTTACACACTACTGGAATACTAACTTGTTATGCCTGTGGGATCACCTATATTCATAAGATCAATAGGAACTTGTGAGTAGGTTTGCAAGCTGTGAGCACAAATCATTACGTGCCCCAACATTTCTAGCTGAAAAACCGTTACAGTTCTTCTCTTGTTTACAAGGCTTCACCCAGTTAAGGAGCACATTTCATGGCATGGGAAGAAAAAGAAGAACAGTGACCACAAATGGCCTAAAAACAATCCTGCAATGGGAAATCCATCCACTTGGGCTATTTACCAAATATGTCGGCATTCTGCATGTCTTCAGAGAAAGGGAGATCAGTTCATGAATAGGAACAAAGAAAGAGCTACCTAATTTATAACCAGTGGGAACATGCACTGATGAGGCATTAAATGGACCTAGAAGTAATTATGATGCTACCAAATATCACACACAGAGGTGGCTGGGTAGCCCTAGAGAACCTGAAAAAGCCCATATTACCTCATACAACATTTTAATACTATACCACAAAGCCTGCAATTAGTGCACTCTAGGTTTCAACAACCCAAGCACCTGCACAGTTTGCAGATGTGGGTGTTCATTATACTGCTGGAGTTTTGCTGTAAGTGACAGGAGGTTTTGGAGTACTCCATTCTCAGTAAAAGGCAGAGGGAATTTGGCCCAAACATCTAGGCAGCTAAGACTGGAGTTCATAACAAAATAAAAGAATACAAAATATGGGAGATGAGAAAGCAAGTGGATTGGAAACCAACAGCCTTCAAGAAGGGCAGCCTTCCACATGTGACTTGGTAAAAAAGCCCTGCCAAAGGCCAGGCTGCTTGGGTTGATACTTATTTTTAAATATTAATTGAATTGTGGGTTTTATTTTCCCAGTTCACCTCTCCTATGTTTTTCTAACAGATTGCAGCAGCTTTGGAAATAGAAACCACATGTTATGGTTTGAGAGCACGCAACATTATCAGAATCAATGATCTAAATAATGCATTGTGACCAAAATACATATTTTCAAACTTCAAAACAGTTTCTTTCTTAGTAAGAGAGCATATTCTTAGTCAGAAGCTCCCACTAAGTCTAGTTAGTGGGAACATACTTCCGCTACTGTTTACTTTTCACATTTTTTAGAGCACACGCGATTTTACAAAAGGCATCTCAGCAACAGAAGAGACCAATGTTTCTCTTGAAATTGGGACTGCATTTTTCTGCTGTGAGTACCAGAGTAGGGCACAGGGGAGGTAAGGTAAGAATCCGTGTTCAAAGAAAATGCTTCCCACAAAGTGATCACTAAATTCAGAGGCTTTCATTTGTAAATGCCTAGCTTCAGATCCCTTGCAAAGCACTAATTTCTAGAAAGGGCTGAGTACTCGCTTCCAAAACAGCAAGTCCTTCAAACATAAATTAATTAGATAATATCAGGAAATAATTGGATGCATCCAAAACACTAGTCAACTCTGGAAGAAAAAACACCTGTGTCTTTTACTGTGCAACAGACATCCCAGAATCTGATGCCCTCTTTCTTTCTACACTGATAAAACTAGTTAATATGCATATAAAAGAACAATTGTGCTCCAAAGGATGCCCTTTCTTTTACCCAATCATTGAGGCAAAGAAAACCAGACTGCGAAACTGTGTGGCATTCTGCTCAGTTAGAGAATGAAACTTGGGTCAGTGGTTTTTAAATCAATCTGAATTTTCAGTCTAGCTTTAAAACTGGTACACAAAACAACCAGAAAGTTAGACTTCGAAAGCAAAGAACAGTTTTTCCACTGAGGAACACCATGTATAAAGAAATACACAGCAAAAATTTGCCCTATATAGTACAATGCACCTGACTTGACCACTCACTTATCTTCCCACTACACACTGCCTAAACACCTGCATCACCACACCACCCATTTCCCTTGTCACCCACTCCTCACCCCCCCTCCTCTGGGAACCACAGAAACATCTACCCACGCCTCACACCTCACACACAGCAAAACATTAAAACCATTACAAAAAGATTTTTAAAAAGAAAACAAAAAAGAGAGAGAAGTGCATATATGGTTTTGCACAGCTTTGAATATGTGGGAGTTACCCGCCATGGGCACAATCATACCACCTAAGGAAATGTTGCAGGTAAGAGTAGAAGCTTGATAGCTTTCATATATATGTACATAAATTTCCGTCTCCTCATAAACAACCAGGACACTATGGGTGGAGGGGTGCTAAGAAGCAAAGAGAGGGCAGACAAATGCACTGAACAGTCCAAGATCGCACAGCAGCTCAGCTGTAGATAAGGTGACTGATATTCTGATTCCTAGTCAAAGAACATTATATTTCAGATCACTTAGGAACACTCAAGTAATTGAAAAACCTTTGTGGGTATCTTGCCAGGAGAAAGAAAAAGGCTCAGGGAAAAATCAAGAGAATAAATGTGAGGAGAGACCTAGAGAGCACCTTTTTTTTTTTTTTTTTTTTTTATTTTGTCAAGAGTAGAACAAAGAGTATATGGCAGATATGAACTGCGCTAAAACAAGGTACCCATGAGAAACTAAGCTAGCACACAAGAAGAGAGAACATTTCAGAGCAGAGCCGCTGCAAAAGAAAAAGGACTATATCTAGCCAGAAAAAAAAGAGAGAACAAACCTTTAACAACCCTTATAATTCTAGGGCTAACGTTTTGGCAGCATGAATGGATGGTCCTGTGGCACACTCATATTTGCATAGCCACTTCAGAGGCTGCAATCATCCTGAGGTTATTAAAAATGTCTTAAATCCCTGCTGATTCATGAACAATGTAACCCTCCTACTATTCTAATTTTTAAGAACTTGTTCAACTAGACTAGTGATGCTTATACATCCTTACCTCCACTGTCGCCCAAATAAACACTAATTAAAGTCAGTGTGGAAACTGCTGTTTTTGATGAAATAAACTATAGTTTTACACTATTAACTTCAAGAGAGCTAGGGTTTGGCTGAATGAGAAGACCAAAAGCCTAACCCACAGACTACCTACCCAGTAGTGAACCCAGCTGGATTAGTGTGTCCTTTTTAAAAGAGTTCATGCTAATGATTCATCTCCAAAAGACCTGAAAACCCCTGAAACTCCTATATGACCTCACTCATCCATATAGAGAGGAGCCATCTGAATAGATGGCAACTGCAGCACTGGAAGCGGTGAATCTGATCACCCAAAGGTGGTGATCACAGGCAAGGGCAGCAAAGATGCAGTGATGGGAATATCAATACGGAATGAACAGGCCTCAGGAGACTGGGACTATACGTTTGGGTTGCAAGCTGACAGTGAAGTGCATGCTGGCATTTCTTCATCCATGACAATCCTGTGAGCTAGTCAAATGAAAGCAGCTCTGGTACCCTAACCCACGTGGCTACCGTAGCTCTGGCTGCACAGCAGGCCAGCACATTACACAGCTAAACACAAGTGGTTTGTGTGTTTGAAGGCTGAGTCACATCTCCATTCTCTAACAGGCAAAGCTAGCGCTTTGCTCCCATTCTCCCGTGGCCAGCAGCTGGACAGAAAGCATCACTGGGGAATGTTCCCAAAAAAATAAGGCAAAACCAAGCCTGTCACCCTCAAGCTTCCATCTCAGGATGGGACAAAGTTTCTGCCTTGGAAAGGGACTCAGCTGGGAGGGTGCTGGAGGGAGCAAGCCCCAGGGAGGCAAGCTTCCCACTCCACTGGCCATAAGGCCATCCTTCCCTGGCAGCATCTCCATCCCTGCACACCCAGCCCTCCTGCTGCAGTTGGCTACCATCCTGGCTCTCACTTCTGCCCTACCTGAAAGTCAGAGGTGGAGAGTGAGGATAAGTGGGAAAAAAAAAAAAATCTGTATTTGCCTTAGGAGCAGATAGGAAAGCATCTGCCCTAGCTCAAGTCTTGTGAAAAGGTCCAGAGGAAGTGAAAAAGGAAGATTACAACAAAAACAGGATTTCCAAAACGCTGCACATAGTGAACAAGGACCAAAATATATTTTTTCAGTCTTATAATTAAGCTAAAACAACAAAGAAGAACTGTCCATTCACCTTGTGCTGAATTCAGCCTTTGCATGGAAGTGTCCACATTTTTATGAGACAAAAAATAAACCAACGGCTCCTGCCACACAATGGGCACAATTTGACTAGTGTGTGAAACACAAATAGAGTGAAGATGATAAATTGTAGAGTAAAAACACAAGAACTGAGGTGTCTCCTAACAGCTGCAGAATACTACTGGGTTTTGACGACATAGAGAGTGTCTCATGTTCACAGAAAGGACAAATAGTGACATGCAACCTTTTTCCTTTTTATTTTAAGAAAGCAACCTTGTATTCTGACTCATGCTTTAACACAAGTGGCATTATCAGTGCAGCACAGCTGGAGACCTCAGGCAATCATCTAGTTCATCGACTAAGAGCAAATACACATAGATTATCCTTGACATGCACATGTCAAAAAACATAAGGGTAGGCTGTCATTTATCCTCAGAATTCACAAAATTCACTGAAAATCTTAAGATGGCATGCAAATATATTCAGGGGATCCTTTTAATTGCTTTTGAACTCATAGGTTTACCCTTTAATCACATGCTTTCTTTGCAAACAGGAGGGGAAACAAACCTTCATTTAAAAAGAACGCCAATGGGCTTTGAGGACATAACCAGCTATTAGCATCACCAAAATTGTCAGCTCACTCAGGGAACAGAAACACTCCCACATACCAGTTCAAATGCTTCAAAAAACAGATTTTGATTTACTCAGTCATGTAAGTCAGGTCTGTGATTTACTCAGTCAAGGGAGTAGATCATAAACCCTGGTACCCTGTGGACTGCTGAAGTACTTTCTGCATTAATGCTCTGTATTTTGATTTTATGTGTTATGACATAACATGAGTTAGCAACATCTACATTACTTGCCAGCCCTCTATGGCAGCTGGTTGCCAATGAGTTGCCCAAAAGACTTGTAACACTGCCTGGTATTTTTTGACTTTTGGCACAAGCATTTTTCTCTAGGCTGACAGATGACGATAGCCTGCAGTGTATTTCTAACACTGCACATGAACTGGCAAAAATTACTGATCCACACTGAGTCAATTCAATACATAAATATTTATTTTCCTCCCTCGTTCAGCCACCCCGTGTACCCTCCACAACACTTGACTGAGCAAAAGGTGCTTATGATTGAAGTGGAAAATTTTTAAACCTAACCACTAATACGTCCTTAGAAGGGCAGAGTTTATATTGACAAAGGATGTTTTTACAAATATGGAAGTTAATCAGATGAATCACTATTTTGGATGAAGCATTGCTTCTCAATAAATATTAAAGTATTATGTGTCATGTAGGTGTGTATTGATTTTATAGAGTAGATCTTTTTTTTCCTGAGGTATCAAAGTACTATTTTGGAAAATGGGTAACTCCAAATAAAATTAGTATTCTCTCCCTCCAGCAATATCTATCAGAGTTATTTTACAAAATATTACTTCTATCAAGTCAATGTTATTACCATAATACTAAAAGCTCCTTTAAAATCTAAAAATCACCACCAGCTTTTACCTGCCAAAAAAGACTTAATGAGTTACTTAAATTGCTAAAATAACTGTACAGGTATGTAACTCCAACAATTTTTGACACCAAAAAAGGAGAAATATGAGACTTTCCACTTTGACACCAAGCAAAGACGCTCAGAACCATGGGAAACTTAAAATGCTGAATTAGCTAACAACTACAGTGACAGTTTAACTGACAAAATACAGCATCAAACAAAGGATACAACAGCTTGTAACTAGGTTTGATTTGTGTGGGTTTTCTTCTTTTATAAAAAAAGAACTTTTGTGTTTTACTGACCACAACTGAAAACAGATTAGCCCTGGAGATCACACAGCCGTGATGACTGTTTTACTATTCTGCGCTCTCCAAGCAGCAAAGCCGACCCAAGCATGCCATTTTGAAGATGTCTCCGCAGGGAAGGTTACCTGGGAGGGTCTGTACCCCACTCCAAAGGGAGCACTGGCAGAACTTTAGCATCATCACTCCGCAGAAAGGCAAGGGACAGGGGAGCCTTTGGAGAGAAGAGAAAATGTTACAATTAGGGAAAAAAAATCTTGAAGTGGTTGTTCTAAGCAGTGAACTTAATCCACTTGTTTTCAAACACTGAGTTACACATTTCCTCTTGCACCTGCAGCTTTCATCTCTTAAGGGGACTCTCTGAGTAAAGCAGCCTCAAACCCAATATCTGAACCTGTTTAATGGAGACACTATCATAAACCTGGAGACAGGAAGCTGTGAAAATAAAAGATCTGCGCTCTTCACTGCCATGTATTGGAAAATATTTATTCTGCTGTTAAGATCTTCAATAATTAGTGCAACTCAGCATTGATAGCACGTTCCATTTCCAGGTACGCTCCCAGCACGGCAGTGAGCAGGTTCACGCATTCCCCACAAGACACAGACAGTACCTGATGCTGTGGCACACACTCGAACGCTGCTGAGTTTACGGCACTGGGAAACTTTAATAACGCAGTTTTATCACAGCTACTGTCAAGACAGTTATCTTGCACTTGTGCTGCAATTTTCAAGGTTTTTTAATAGCAAAACCAGGAACATTTCTTAGAGCATTTTTTGAGAAGTGACCTAGTCCCATACCACCTCCAAATCCAAGTGTAAAGAGGAATTCTGTAACGCGGGATTATTTGGTTTGGCACACCCTTCCTCCCCTCAAAAAAAATTAGGGTCTGCAAAGCACGGCATAATCATTAATACACTCCAGCGACAGGAACTCCCACCTCACGGGTGAGCATGCAGGTAAGCGGGCAAACGTATGCGAAAAACCGTCTTTCTACACGTTACTGAAACAACCCTCAAGCCCTCCCCACCCAACACCGTCCCAGCTGCGGCCTCCCAACCCCAACTCAGCCGGAGCCGCAACACCCGTCTCCTTCCCCCGGCTTCACGGCTGGGCCCTCGCCGGCGGGGAGGCACCGACTGACCCGCCCCAGCCGCAACAAAAAGCGGTTTTATTGTTCTGAACCTGCTCCTCCCTCGGCCCTGGCACCTCTGCCCAGCTCCCGCCACCCCGAGCAGCCCTACCCTCGGGCCTGGGGACCCCCTTGGCCTTCCCAGGCCGGGTTTGCGGAGAAGACTCCCAGGCCCGCCGACCGGCTGCTGCCCGAGCCCCCCGGTGCGGTCCTAGTGGAGGGGCGCTCGGGGTACATCAGCTTCCCAAAAACTAACGGCCCCCCTAATACCGGAGTGAATAGGTGAGCATGTGTGTGTGTGTGTGTGTCTGTGCTGTGGAGGAGGCGCCGTGGCCGCCGCCTGCCTCCCCCCGCGCCCCGGCGCTCCCGCTGCCCGAGCCTACCTGCGCGCCCGGGCCGCTCCCAGCCGTGCCGCCATCGCAGCCCCGAGCGGGGCGGGAATGCGACGGCTGCCGGCGGCGGCCGGGAGCGGGACCGGGAGCGAGGCGGGGGTGTTGCGGGCGGGAGGTGGGGGGGGGCGAAGGCCGGCGGCATCGCGTGCGAATCCGGTGGCGGCGAAGGTGCCGGTCTGAGTCAGTGCGGCGGGAGACTGCGGGTTGTGAGCGAAAATAAAAGACGCTGACTGATCTCCGCCTCCCGCCGGCAGCCCGCGTGGCACGCAAGGCTTGCTGCCTGCCGCCCGCGCCTCACCGGGACGGCGCTGCCCGCCGGCCGCCCTCATGTAGCCCCAGAGAACCCCAGCTGCCCCGCCTCAGGCGCTTCTCCTGTCCCCGCCGGGCACCACTGCCGGCGGTGGCTGATAGCCCCAGCCCTCCGCGCTGCTGGGGACCGGCAGCCGCCTCCCGCGGCGCCGACCTGCGACCCTGGAGCGGCTCTGGCCGCGGCTGAGCCCCGCGCTCCTCCTTCGGCCGCTGCGGGGCCTCCGCTGGAGCCACCCGTGTTCTCTGGGTGCCGGTTTTCATTATTGACATCTCACGTATGCACATCCCACTTGTCATTTGGGTGGTTACTTTTAAAATTTGTAAAAGCNTTTTTTTTTTTTTTTTTTTTTTTTTTTTTTTTGCCAAAAGCCTGTGGAAAGCGCAGAACCATCTGGAAAAAGGCTGTGTCCGCTCTGCATCTCAGCAGCCGCCTGCCATCTGCGCTCGCTCCCTCATGGCGGCGGCTGCCCGGCTCCGGCCCTGCCCTGTGCTGCCATCGCCAGGGGACAAAAAATGTCATGCCCTGAGCTGGAAGAGTGTGTGTGGAGTGCGTGTGGAGGCGAGATCACCACATGGGTCTTCAAGTGTGACTCCCAGCCATAAATTTCAAGTATTTTACATGACTTTTTCCAGTCTTCACCATCTCTTCTTGAGAAGGAGAAAACCCCTCGCATTCAGTTTTCTGCTGCTGAAGGAGTCAGGCTGTTTGTCACTGCAGATGAGAACTGCCACTGCTGCTGACAGCAGTGCAGAGCCCGAGGCATTCGTTCGTTAGCATTAATTTGTGATTTTTCCAAGCATTGAAGTAAGAGGTGAGACGAACTAGGAAGCGTGAAAGCCGAACAGTTCTGTGCCATCAACACCCTGAGCCTCTGAAAATGGTGTAAAGAATTCACCCTAATAAAAAATACTTTTCGTGAAAGGGTGCTTTTTTGCAGAAATCAGGAACACGAGATGTTATTCATCTGTCTCAAAAGCAACAGAAAACTGACATTTCTTAAGATATCATTTAAATGGACTGAGTTGAACCAGTTACACCACAAGCTTTCCCAAAGCTGCTAAGTGAATGATTGATTACTCACAAAGAAAGTTCCTGTGACATGAATCTCAGTGAAATGAACACTTCACTTATGAAGCCTCTCCAAGAATCTTGAAGCACTCGGTGAACTTTCACAGACATCATTTGGGAAGTGATTTCCATCCCTATTTTACAAAGAAATTACAGATTAATCTGTTTATTCCTACTGAGAAGTGGGAGTAGATGTGAAATATTTTATCTTCAAGAGTAAAACATATGACCCTCTCATTATCTGTCCCATGAACTTGCCCCAGGATCCCTTTTGGGATAAAATGTTGTTGTTTTTTGGGGTTTTTTTTCCTACCTGATCCTAGCCTGAATGCTGTCTCAGCTGCTAGTTTCTGCCTTTAAGAAACTCACTAAAGGTTGATGGCAGTAATGTCAAGGTCAGAAGTGGCAATGCGAAGTTCTCTACTTTGCTCTTAATAGATTGTCCTACACTGTAGATTGTACAGCAGATTAACCATCTGGAAGGTTTTCTGTTTATTTCTTTTAAAGCAAACAAATGCATAGATAACTGAATGATCAGGGCATTCAGTACAAATACAGAGATCTATGGTCTGATTCAGTTTTGCCCATGTACTAAAATTGATCAGATATCAAACAACTAATCAGCAGGTGACTGGCTTGCATTTTCTGGAGGTTACATTGCAGAAGAACAAAAGGGCTATAATTAAGTAAGTTTAACAAAATATCAAAACTTTGGGTACTGCTGGGTACTGCTCTGCTCTGCTCTAGCTGTGTGGTGATGATATACGGAAATGCTCCTAGGTTGTGTTGATGAAGTCACACAACAGGCTTGAAGTACATGAGCCCCCTATACTTTCCAAAGTTTCTCCTACTCTTTTTGTCCGTGCATACAAATAGATTGAAAAGGCTGAAGCAACAATTTCCACAACACTGAGCTCTTAAGGGCACATTCAGGCTCTTTCATATGACTTGTGACTGTTACTCTTTCAGAAAGAAATACTTTTGAAGTGCCAAAAGAACAAGCTCTATCCTGAGAAAACTCAGAATGCTGAATTCTTCCCTGGGACAGGAGGGCATTTAAGCTGCAAGGCTTCTCCTGCAAGGGTTATATTTGGGGAAAAAGAGAGAAAGACTGAGCAGACACGAGCAAAACAAGCAGGTAGGAAATCATTTCTGTAGCACAAGGAGCTGAAGGTTGTCTTTTTCATGTGGTAAGCACTCTTATCAGCCCAAACTGCACTTTTCTAAACCTTCTAAATCATGGTGTATTTATGCAATACATATGCAAATGCACATTCATGCATGACCAGGGAAGCACAGACAGTCTAAGCAAAACAGACAGCAATAAAAATATCTGCAAAATAGCTCTGCAGAAGTGGTGAAGCAAACGGAGACAGGAGAACTTGCTGCTCTGCGTGGGGATGCTGATTTCATTCTGATTGCACATAGTACCAAGCAGCTGCTGAGACCGCACAGGATACCGAATGGAATATAACTTTTATCTGTTAATTAGCCTTTTGTCAGCTGTTTGAGCGAATTTCCATAGTCAAGGGGGGGGGGGGGGAAATGGTTTCAGAGAGGGATAGACTTAAGGAAATACATTCAGCTTTTAGAGCAATCACTGCTGATTCTTCTTCCTTTGATTTCTGTTGCTTCTCCCTCTTCCCTTGTGACACCTCATCTCTCCCCTCACTCTCTTGCACACTTCCATAGCAAGGGCCAAACACTGACATCTCCCAATTCCTCCATGGGCTTCTCCGATTTTCCTGCTTCCCCTACTCAGTTGTTGATTACCTAATAATCTAGAAATAGTGTCAGGGACCAGCAAGAGCTGGGGTGTTCCAAGAGGGAGGACAAGCCATGAGCCAGCAGAGACCACAGCACGTGTAGTTACACCCCCAGCCAGGGCACAGTCCCACTGTACCCAATGCAGAGGTGAGGGAGTAACTGTGACAGGGCCCTTCAACAGCCCCAGGCAAGGTAAAGTACCAAGCTGTACCAGGGAGCCCACCTGGACAGCAGGAAGCAGAGCTGGAGGCAAGGCTACAGCACAGGTCAAAGGTCCATCCAGAAAGCACAGCCAGGGATAGGATGAGGCTACCTACAACAGAGGTCCAAGAAAACCCACCAGTAAGCCAGGTGCCCAGAGACAGGGCTTGATGTGGCTCCTGGATGAGAGTCCCAGGTGAGGGCCGTTATATCTGTTCTCAAGCCCTGACAGGTAGTTAAGCATAATACTGAAGCAGGACAAAGTTTCAGGTTTAGGTCTCCAATGAGGGGAAAGTTAATGGAAATGTGCCTCAAAAGACAGTACCGTTGCTTTGCAGTTTTTAGGCCGATCTCCTTTTGCCAGTTGTAGCAATGCTGTCCTTCCTAAGAAGTAGCTCTGCGCATGTGCATGTGACTCCTAGATCTCAGGCTCTCAAGGTTTTGTTTTAGCCTCTGCTGCACTCTCCCAATGTGATTTCAGACAAATTGCCTGCTTATTTCTGCTTGCTTAATGATAAAGCAGATTAATTTCATTATCCAATGTGGCATCTGAGATAAGGCACAGTTACACAGTGCTGGCAAGGACCTTCCAGGTTTTTACAGACAGTATTGGGCATGGGTGTTCCTCTCATAAACTGGTCAACCTACATCTTGAGGATAGTGAGAGATTTTCCCTTCCTTTCTCCTTTGGAAAGGATGTTCGTGGCCCTAGTAATTGACTGATATTTTGAAAGTCCTGCTCAAATTGATGGACAGTTCAGTTTACAGGCACTTTTTTTTTTTTTTTTTTTTTTTTGCCAAATGATGTGAAAGTTTTGGACACTTGATAAAGGTGCACCTGCTTGTCTCTCACCTAACCAAGGTGCACAATCAGTAGGACTCAACATTTCATGGTCTTTCCTGATGTGAAGTTGTGATTGCCATGTTGTGGTTACCCTGAAAGATGCTCAGGTAGTTGTGTTGTTCATCCATCTGTCTGCCTTCCCCACACACCCCCAAGAAGAATCTGCGCTTGGTTAGATATGCCTGAACGGTCAGGGTTTGTTAGCAATGCCTGTAGTAACTTTTTGTGAATCACAGCTACTGATTCAACAGAATGGGATGCTGAGGTGGATGTGATTTTGTAACAGTAAATACAAACAGGAAACTTAAGGAAGTGTAACAACAAACATTTTTTTATTAGAGAGCAATGGCCAAGCCATTCAGGAGGAATTAATTTTCAGGATTTGGCTACAGAAGAGCTCTACAATCTCATTGCATTCCCCATGCCCAGCAGCGTTTTGGTGTTTTTTTTTTTTCTGGAGGAGACTTCAGCAGATGTTCCCTCTAGTGGCATTAAGAGGAGCATCGATTCTGTCTTATTGACTGATCTTGGCCAGTAGTAGGGGCAGGGGGAAAGATGGAACTGCAGGGTGATACCAACTCCGATCAGGAAATACTGACTTGTGTGACTTCATCGGGCTAGTAGCCTAAGACTCTTGTGTACCACAGGTTCTTTATTTTTTCCATCAGCTGTTCAGCCAGTATACTGAGTTTAGTTGTTTCTCTGATGAGGAAGTTCCTGTGGGAGATGACAGCGTATGTGGTAAGATACACAAATACATGAGGGTAATCATCTGCTGTAGTTATCACACTGCCTGTCACTGGGAGCGCAGACCTCCTCAGCAGTCCTAGAGGGGCTTTCCTCAGATGACAGGAATAGGAAGTATGTGTTTGCTGTGAGTTACACGAAATTGCATCTGTTGGGTCATCATGCTTTTTTTGGGGGGGGAGGAAAGCCTTTCCCCTTCTTTGAGGAATGTGTATTTACAGCTAGAGCCAATTCTGTGATTTGCATTAAGTGACAGCAGTGTTTCCTGTCACCTTCATCCCTCAGCCCCTTACAGACAGCACCGCAGCACCTGCTCAGCCCCTGCGAGGGCGCCTGATCCCCCACCAGCTAGTGGCCCCTTCCCTCACTACCTATGTATAAAGAGCAGTACCTGCTATCCCCACGAGCATTGTCATGTTCAATGTGCCTCCCTGGGAAGAGTGCACTTTCACATGAAACCGTATAATCCTACCCCAGCTTTCCAGCACCCCACTCTCATTGTAGTCACATCAGGCTTTGGTTGCTGATTCATTTCCCCCTAGGTCTCCCTGTATAGGTACTTCATTAATCTGTTTTTTCTCCCACTCCTCTCCCTTTCCACCCATGGCAATTGCAGCACTACCACAGAAGATCTCTCCATACCTGGTCCCAACAACTACTGGAGTCTGAGCAGCATCCGCCAAGAACTGACCAACTCTAGGGGACATCTTGTTCACAGTTTCATAGATGTAAGCTGCAATTGCGTCAGGGATGACCAGCCAGTCACGACGATCTCTCTCAAAGACAGACTTTGAGTGCACTTCTGAGAAAGAGATGGCAAAAAACCATGAGACTTCTCCAGTCACCTGTGTCTCTGATATCTTCCCCTGGGTGCAATGGGAAGCGAATTGAGATTCATAGTTCTGGCAGCATCCAGCAGCATCTCGTCACTCATTTTTGGGCATCTAGGTCATAAGCCTTACATGGCAGAGTATTTGCATCGGGTGTGGACAATTTTCATGCCAGGCCTTTACTAACTTGTTTCACGCTGCCAAGTGCCATATATTCATGGACTTGAACTGTGTTATAGCGCTTCAGTCCTACTTTATGGATGGGTTAGGCTTCTCTAGGGCAAGTGAAAGCCTGTAGACATGAGCTTTGTCTCCGGCAGACAGCAAAGCTTTTCAGACTTACCGGGGAGAGTGGTGCCAAGGAGCAGAATCAGAGCTATCACCAGTGCCCTGGATTGCAACATGGTTTGCAGTACCAGTTCCGCTCTCTACACGAAGATACCTGCTGGAATCATCATATAATGTTTTGGGTTTTTTTCAGAGAAATAAAACATGTCAGTTAAACACTAGAGTTTTGTTGCAGCAAACCTAACCAATAAATGAAGAAGAGAACAAGAAAGATCATGGCACATTTCCTCTGAAGATGTGAGGAAAAGATAGCATAAAAATGAAAGTGTTCTTTTATTTGTATAATCACAAATATCCACAATGAATGATAGCTTTCAGAGCTTCAAGAAATATGTGAAAGTTAAAGCTACTTCTTTTATACAAGAGCTAAAATTCCTTGGTTTAGCGTATGAGCAAACCACCTAAAAACTGGCAGAGGTCGGAATAGGTTTCCACCACACATTAAGTACAGCTGAAAAATTAATAATGTAGGGGGTTTTTTTCTTTGATTTTTTTTTGGGGGGGGGCAGGTAAATTGCTCTAAAGAACCTTGTGCTAGCAAATGCATCACATACAATTATCATCTTAGCGACCTGATGATCTGAGTATTTTGTCATTTTGTCTTGCTCTAGTTGCGGAAAGACCCAACTGCTCAACTAGGTTTTCTTGTCTTTTCAACACTGCGACTAATGAAGCAGAAAGTAGCCCAGGCAGAACAAGTTCTCAAAAGGGATTAAGTGCAAACTTTAGCCTCATCCAACCTCCTTTATTTTGTCTATTAAAAAAGCCAGAATTGGAGGAACTCTTGAAAATTTGGTACTTGGTATACTGAAAAGATGACAATACACCTATATGAGCTTTTCAAACATGCTGCACTTAGAAAGGTGCTCAGAAGTTAAAATTCATTTATGCCCTGAATTAGAGGGCTGCATCACTCAGCGCAATATGAAGAAAACATTGCAGTGTTAGGAACTGCAATGGCAAAAAAAGGCTGCAGGCCTATTATATGTGAATGTTTTGCTAAATCCTGTGCCAGGTAGCTGCAAGTCACTGCTCCTTCCTATCCCACAGTAAGAAAATTTCCATACATTTTTATTTTGTTCTGCGCACTGGTTACCTCCAAAAGCTACCACTCCATCTTCATTAGAGATTTGCTGACCAGCAGCAGTTACTCCGCTACATTCCTTGATTTTTAATCCTAGAGCCAGGTTCTCCCTCTATAGGTAAAAGGTATAAAATCGTTTCCCAAGCGTATGCAGTAGGGATCTTACCTGCTTTAGACCCTATAGTCCCTGTGGTGAAGGCAGCTGGGAAAAGGTTATGTGTCTTCCAACACTGAAACTCTGCAATCCCTACCATGGGCTTGACCCTCCTATGAGTGTCTTATAGAGCATCCATCACTCAGCTTCAGCCTAGGCCATCTCAAGCACTCCCACCCTCCTCAATTTCAGCGATATTCCTGCCTATGGAGTGTGAGAAGAGCTCACACTTTTGTTTGCAATAAGAAGTGGGTCAAAATAGAAGACCACCACCACTTACTTCTGTATGTCCTAGATACACCAGTCACAAAGTCCATACTACCCAGAACAGAGAGTTCAGCTCTTACCTGTCCTGCTTTCCTTCTCTTTCTCAGGCTGAAGCTGAGGTAGGTGCTCATCTGCGACACCCACATTTATGCAGAGCTAAAATAGTGATAGCAAGGGGTCGAAGGTCCCGCTTTGTTTCCCCATTTGCTCTTTTGCAAGAAGATTCCGTTCAGCGGGATAGGCAAGAAGCTGTGGGGGACTCTGGACCTGTTACTGAGATTTGGTAATGGAAGGTCAGTTTGACCTGAATCTGAGAGATGTGGAAGGCAGCTCCAGGGTCACCGAGTCCCCTATTTTTGCAGGCAACCATGTCATAGAGGACCTTTTCATAAGTTGACCAAATTCCACATTAACAATAGCTATGGCTGGGCTGAATTTTGTTCTGTCTGTTCCTGTGGGAAGGCCTGTGCTGTAACCTCACTGCTCTGACAGCTGGAATTTATTTGTGGCTAACACACCCATTTGTATTTTACCCTCCATTTCTGACAATGCATTAGCCAAATGGTGCACAGGGGTAAGCATGCACCCCTCCCCTTCCTTCTTTCCCCAGATCCAAGCCTTTTTGCACAGGGTGACAAGACATCTGAGCCAACTGTCAGAACTTGCCCAGGGGAAACATGCAGCTCTGGGGCCGCCAGCACAAGGAAGACATGGACCTGTTGGAGCAGGTCCAGTGGAGGGCCACGAAAACGATCAGAGGGCTGGAACACCCCTCCTCTGGAGAAAAGCTGAAAGAGTTGGGGTTGTTCAGCCTGGAGAAAAGGCTCTTGGGAGACCTTATTGTGGCCTGTCAATATGTAAAATGGGGGCTTATAAACAAAGACAGAGAAAGACTTTTTACCAAGGCACAGGACATAGGGGGAACAGTTTTAAACTGAAACAGGGTTGATATAGATAGGATATAAGGAAGAAATAATTTATTATGAGGGTGGTGAGACACTGGAACAGGTTGCCTAGAGAAGTTGTGTACACCCTATCATTGAAAGTGTTCAAGGTCAGGTTGGATGAGGCTTTGAACAACCTGGTCTAGTGGAAGGTGTCCCTGCCCAAAGTAGGGGCAGGGCAGATGAGACAGTCTTTAACAGTCCCTTCCAACCCAAACTGTTCTATAATTCTATGCTAACTTCTCCCCAGGCTCCCTAGGGACCTGGTCCCAGTCAGAAAGTGACTGCATTGCCGCTGGAGGGTGTGTTTTCCCCTAGCTCAAGTTCCAAGTTTAAGTGCCCATTCAGTCAGGCCAACCATCTGTATTTGGCACGTGCAACCACTGAGCAGCAGGGGGAAGAGACAGGAAGGCTGCAACACTGAGCCACAAAAGGGCATTCGCCAAGGCAAATGGGGAGGACATGAGGCATGAATTAAGCCTGCTGTGTGAGACCCAACAGAACTCCGCTCTTACGTCAGCCACTTATTTATTAGGTGACTGTCACATGTGGGAAGTGTGAAAAGCTCAATCAGTATCTTCATTTATCAACCAAAATTTTCTAGAAGATTTTTCTTCTCCTGGAGTTCAAAGTACTTTAGAACCAAACAGTAAGCATTCTCTTTTTATACACACAGCAACCAAGTCAGTGATTGCTGCAGTGGGTCACATCATTAAAGAGGCCTGCCAACAGTTTCCTAGATGTTTTTCCACTCTTTTGGTGAACAATTATTCAAATTATCTTCTTTATTAGAAAAACAAAGAAGTCTCCCAAAATATGAAGAAAAAGTCCAGAATACAAGCAAACCATTTTGCATTTTTGTCCAAAAAATAACACAAAATTCTTACTAATTAATAAGAAGCTTAATTCCAGAAGTAAGAACAGAGGATTTTCAGTTCCACTTTGGGTGCAAACACTGAAAAGCAATTTATGATCTGGGAAGAACACACAAGAGCAACTGGTTGAAAGTTCTCTTATATTTTAATTATATGTTTGACAGTCATTGAAGAGAATCTATACATTTACCATCTGCTTTTACAGCTGGAATAATATTCAGAAGATCAGTACAAGGCACATTATAGGCATTTAACTTATCAGAAATAGCAATGACCACTCATTACTTGTGGAGGTTTATTTAATATAACCTCAAGTGTCATGTCTCTTTTACGTCAGGTCAACAAATGGAAGTCTCTAACCATATTAAGTGGGTGTCTTAAACTAATTTTCTGCTGGAGGTAGTAACACAGAGGGGACTTAGCTGCCTATATAAGTAATACGTACTGCTGAAGAGCTTTGCATTGTGATTGTTATCACACAAAGTAACTTCCCCCACACCCCCCCCCCCCCCATAAGACTACTGACTAATAGATGTATCCTATATCAAAT